>LUCH01000980.1:151111-163519 GCA_013368495.1 Paragonimus heterotremus
ACATGAATTATCATGCGTTTCAAACGAAGTTTGATAGGCGGATGGCTGAGTCGTACCGCATAAACTGTGTATTGTTTTTTTCCGCCCAGCTTTTCAGCGTAGATTACGTCGTCTCCACGATGACCGTTCCCATCTGCTCGTAAGGCACAATTCAACAGGCAACGTAGAGGTCCTCAACGCATTTCGCACTGTTCGAAATAAATGTAAGCGAGAAATCCGTCGACACACTAACGTCGTGCAAGAAAAGGTCCTGCTGAGAGCTGGTGCCAACAAAAGTGTCATATTTAGAAATATGTGTCGATTGGGAGAGAGTAAGCTTCCAGCTCTTCCTCTGGGAGTGCCCGACGGGAAGACTTTTCCCGAGCCGCAAGTGGTTGCCGAGGTATTCAAGGGGCACTGTTTGGTGATGCGCAACGTTGCACCACCAGTGACGTCCTATCTTACCTCTGCGAAACCTTCGGAAGCCACTCACTACTGCTGACTTTGGTGTACTAGGGGCTGAAGATATTTTGCTGGAGGTTGATCCGTATAGTACGATTCATCCTCGTCGTCAGAGACAGCAATACATCAGATGTTACTGATGTGTAGTTAGGAATTTTTTCCAGATAGGTTGAACATCACCGACAACTGGTCTCAGCCGTCGCATTCCCATAGTAGTTCTCACTAGTGTCTAACTATCAAACAACCCCGGTGGAAAAAGCAAACGCTGCACAGGAAAACAGAAGAAAAAAAGATGGGGGAAGGGGCAGATAACATCTAACCTAGGATCCTCGAAAAAACGGCAATCAATCCGGCAAAACAGCTTCATAAACAATCTAATCATACACTTCGTACGGGTATTCTCTCTAGTGTATGGGAAGAACTTACGGTCACGCCAATCTTCGAGGTGGGTGACAATCACTCCCCGGCTAGCTAACGGTCAATCAGCCTCACTAGCAGGCAAGATAATAGAGCGCTTATCATAACGCGCCATCCTTCTCCATTTCTTATCGAGTCGTCTATTTTCTTTCATTCAACAAGACTTTTTTCCCAACCGGCCATGCATAAAGGACATTATTACCTTTATGGATAGTCTGAAGAAGGTCAAAGACAATGGCTTTATCTAAAACGCTATCTTCTTCGATTTTTCGAAAGCATTCGACCTTCTACCACGCGGTCTGCTCAGACATAAACTGTAGGCTTATGGCATCCATGGAGGGACTGTTTGCCGGGTTGCCTCATTTATTGATAATACAACTTTTAGAGTTAGAACTGGGTCATATCTTTCATCTCCTTCCCCGATTTCTGCAAGAGTTCCTCAAAGTTAGGTGCTCAGTCGTTTTCTGTTTTTTTTTTATCTCAGCGATCTTCGAGAGCCACATTTCTAGCGACGTTCTTCTATACGCTAATGAGCTAAAATCTGGATTGCTGTTAGGCTCAGTGCACTACAAATTTATCTTGATGCGGTTAAACGCTGGCCGGACGATTGGAGTCTCCCTCTATACGACAATAAGTGCACAAACTTCACTTGGGTGGAATGTGGCCACACGTTTGTGATTTATAGTGCACTCAGCACAGTAGACTTTACGAACATCTATCTGAAGAAAGATCTAAGCATCTGGCTATTGTCTGATTTCTTTTACGTATCATCACGCGTTGACAGCAAAAAAAGGGATTTATTAATCGCAACATGATTAAGCGCAATTCCCTTCGTATAGACAGGGTCGTTTCAAACACTGCGGGATTTATATAAGATCGCTATTTGAGTATGCCGATCAAGTCGCGTATACCGGCGTGAAGAAAAACATATTTGTTGCTGACTATGTCCAGCGTGCGGCTACCAAACTAGTCACCAGCTTAAGAAATCTTGTGGATCAGTCTCGGTTTGAAATCCTTGGTCTGCATTTAATTTAATTTCGGCGGATTCGCGGTGATTTAATTCCCATACTCTTCTTTAGGGCAAGTCTTGCAGGATAGTTCTTCACCGTAGCGAATGATTGCTGCGGACGAGGACATGCCAGCAGGTTTTACATGCTCCTTCCCTGGACCTACCTAAGGCGGTGGTTATTTCTCCAGTAGGCTATTAATCACTGGAACAGCCTTGTTCTGAGATCGTTACTTGCGCTTGTATAGAACATTGTAGAGCAGTGCTAGATTCGTATTTACCCAAAACGTAGTTAGGCTCGTACTCTTACGCTGTTCTTGATACTTGCTGTAGTCCCCAAGGACGACGTTATACACTATTTTCAATCATTGTCTTTCCTTAGGGCAGAAAAAAACATATGTTGCGATATGTTAACATTCCATTTAATCTCATCAGTAGCAAACGTAAAGCACGTCAGTCATATACATCATACAAATAAAGACAGATAAGGAACTAGACACGCCTACAAGCACACCAATTATTATGTAATCACGACCATGGCAACCCGATAGGTTGTTTCAACCACTTTTGTGCACACAACGTCGGCTGGTATTGTCTATCCGATCAACAGACGCTGACGTGTTACCCAATTTGACCAGTAAACTGAATTCGAACAGCTTGGCTCCTAACCTCGAACCTGCGTGTTAATCGCTGAACTCGCGTGTCCTGATATGAGTCAAATGCGGATTCGATGGATTTCAACGGCGGACGAGATCGCACGCCTTATATGCACGGGGGTATTTTGACGGACACAGGGATAGGTTAGGTTTTACATAGTGAGAGGACACCGGCTCGCTGAGTGTACAGAGTAAATGAAGCTAGCTTGCCAGTACATAGCCGTTAAGAACGCATGCTAACACATACATGGTTGTACCCCGAGTGTGTGTCTGTCTGTGCACTTCTTTGACAAGCCTGCCGTTTGTCTGATCATGGGTCAATCACTTCCCCCAGATTGCTGAACTCACACCAGTAGATATATAAAAACGGCGATTTGACGCATGCAATGCGAGGTCGAAGAGCCAAATGGACGAGCGAATTGGGTGCTTGAAAAACATCATATTCAATTAATACTTGGTAGATCGACATACCTTGGTTTTAGTTCTGCGAAAAATATGGACCGGACACAGAAAGTGATTGATACCGAGCGCCTATAGACTAGTGGCCCCCTGAATGGCTGCGGAATCGTCCATCGTCGTGAATTGTACGAGGGTTGATCCGACAAATATCGAACATTGACGTAAAAAGTTGTTGACTGTAGCTGTGTCACTTGTAAAAAAAAACACTTGAATGCCAACTCCCAAAGCATTCGCCGCTGTCAAAATAAACAAGCTGTACCATCTAGAACACATCCCATACGCAGCATCTATCCATAGAAACTTAGAATAACGTTGACATAATACGTTATGTTCGTTCGTCATGAACACGAAATGGGTCAGGTTGTCACTAGCATCGAAACAGATGCAGAAATCTGCCAGAAACGCTCTGCTAAGTAAAAAGCTTGCTGCACATAACTACGACTTCCTTTGTAGCTACAAACTTGTACATTTTTCACCGTGTATAATGGATAAGTTGAATCTAGGATTATTGTCCAGTAAGTACGACTCGACCCTCGACAGTTCATCATTGGTCAGACAGTGCTAAATTGGCTCTAGCCGTCCCATGACTAGGTATACCGGGTAGTTGCGCAGCAACACGGCTTTCAATATTTCAGAGAAATACGTCATCCAAGTCTCTAAAATTAATAGTGAGAGTGGATCTCTGCTGTCCGGAACATTTCTGTTTCGGCACAAAGGCTGTCCTTCATGCAAGCAAATATAAACCCTCATGTCTCGAATTCTGCACGTCTGACTCAGTTCGTCGAATACTGTAATATGTTCTTGTTTATCGTTGAAAATGTTGAAAAGGTTCCGAAAATCGTTCGAGATTCATCAGGTAAGTATACGATGATAGATATCTCGTGAGAGTAACAGACTGAGTGACTGCAGCTCGGTGAAATCATTCTTATCAATCACGAACAAGCAATGAGAGGAATCACCGTTTTTATCGATCAGCCATGCTACACATCTCTCTTATCTTAGCGAATGCGGAAGAATGAGAGAATGTGGATGTAGTTCCCAGATGAACGAAGTAGTGGAGAAGTGACTGTAAACCAACAAACTTATCATAGAAACGCAGACGTGTTATGCTGTGTTCCTAGTTTCATCTCACCATTTGTGAATTCTGACGACGGTTTCACCCGTATTGCCGAAACGTCACGTGACCTGTACTACTGAATCATAGAAGAGTAGATGTGGCGAACAATTGTTTTCGATAATTGATCTGATGATGAATTATCGAAAGCAACTGTTCATCACATCTACTCTTGTATGAGCCATACTATTTGATAATTATGTGGCTTTGTCATTGAACCGTGCCAATTCAACGTTTCATGTCAACATGCTTATATGACCATCCTATCTGTATATGGATATCGTGATGAAGGCAGTTTGTTGTGTGAACAGCTGGCTCAGAACTGTTGTCCTGGTTGAGATACATTGTGGACTGAAAATTTGCTGTTTCGAAAAATGTAGTACGTAACTTGAAGTGTGCGTAATGACATGCAAGAACAAGGACAGACCGATGATCTGCGTTCGAAAGAACAGTGTTATTTAAGAAGACCTTTCTACACTACACTGATGAACCATGTAAACAGTGCTGAATACAATTAGCTCGAACTGGTTAAATCCTCCTGATGATCGTTTGGCTTCTTTGTCACAGAAACTCAAGTTGTGAAACGGTCGTTACATGATGTTGTCAGAACTAACTTTGATCCTGGTCATTCAGGCTTATACCATGGTGAACGCAGTATTCTATGACTACTGCCGATTGTCCGCCAAGTGTGGATCCGGATACAGTATTCTGAAACCAAACCAAAAGCCTTATCCAGCAAACAGGCCTCCTAATCGAGTCGAGTTAGCAAACGACATCAGCATATTGTTGTAACCATAGCCAGACTAACTGGAGTGTACGAGATTGTACACGCATTTCGGGTCAAATCGCCCGAATCCATCGTCCCAGTGCCCTGGCCACCATTGTGCACGACCTATAAGGACTGGCTCCTGACAAACATCTCCGCAAACTATTCAACGTTTGAAAGACAATGCTGGACCGAGAGACACT
Organism: Paragonimus heterotremus; assembly: GCA_013368495.1. Taxonomy (NCBI): domain Eukaryota; kingdom Metazoa; phylum Platyhelminthes; class Trematoda; order Plagiorchiida; family Troglotrematidae; genus Paragonimus; species Paragonimus heterotremus. Next base: position 156,174 of record LUCH01000980.1, read on the forward strand.
GTGTACCGATAACCGCAAATGGGCTGAGCAAAAATATAGCATTTTCCTAACGGGTGTGTGTTATCATGATAGATTTTGTCATCCGATGATGGATAGTAAATGACTGCATTCATGGATGGTACAGATTTACAGATTACTGATTTATTGATTGGAACCTAACAATTTCCTCACAGAATCTGATGCGCGTTATGCTGTATTTCTAGATTTGCCGCATTAGCTGTGAACTCTGATGTGACGTTTTGCAGTCATGCTTTTAATAAGCATCGCCTAGCTTGTCTCGCTTGTGTGGTCATGTTACTGAGCCGTGTTTTTCCCCTTCTGTCAACATGTCTTGTTGGAAAAATTTTATCTGACCAGTTCATTCATAAATGGGTATCGTGATGAAGACGTGTTGCGTAATCATAACCCACGTGGATGGCTCGTTCAGAACTGCTGCCCAGATTAGAGTGCTTTGCTTTCTAGGAACCTCCTTCGTGCTGAAAAATGGTATATCTATGATGCAAAGGCCGTATAGTTTGGACCGACACAACTCATCCGTTTCATACAAGCTTTGCCTATTTGATAATGTCCTAGTATGGTATATCAACGTGTGTGTACCGATCTAACTGGGCCGAGCAGGGGGTGTAACACGTTTCTTACAATATCGTGTTTGTTCTCAAATTGACTTCCCTAGGGCCAAAACGCACCGTGAGTGTAAGTGCTTCTGATGGCGATTGAGAATCGATAGTTTCACTTCACCGAAGACACCTTGGATTTGTGAGCCCTGGGCTGACCAATTCGATCTGTATGTGTCTGTCTGAGTAGCTGACTGTGTTCGTGTTGAGTTACGTTGGATCACACCTTTCCCAGTACGGTTTGCTGGAGAGCAGCAGCGCACAAGTTGGTCTGAACGAGTTCATCATGATGGAATCAGCTCGTACTTCTGGAACACGCTGCTGTGCGCTTATCGATGACGTTTTCATTTTTTCAAAGGCCATTTTGTGTAAAAAGTATTTTATCTTCTTAGAGTCTAGGTGATATCTTTTTTGTATCTTCTTTAATCAATCCCGCATAGATTCCTTTCTGTCTCCTTGATTCATTTAGCCGGTTAATCACCCTAACATTACCTTCATCAGTCCAGGCGACCGTAGGTGACCTGCACTGTTCAACAAATGATTCATTTTCCGACAATTCATGTGCTAGACACGTCTCTTTCTGATGAGTATGTCTGTGAACACTCAACCACTTAAGCTTGTGGGTAATGATCATGTTGCCCGATCGTCTCGATAGGAGGCACAGTTACTGTCTGTTAATTCCAATCGATGATCTCTCGACTAGGACTTCTCTCCAAGTTGAAATCACAGAAATGACTGACCTGTTGAGTGTTCACAAGTCTGTCATCTAAAGGCTAAGTATACAAATAAGAATCATATTCCATCAAGACACAGTCCTACCGCATAATTACAATATCACAAGCATGTAGTATCTGGCTCTCGAACCGCATGTAATGGACAAGTATGTTTTTCCCAACAAACTATAACTAAAGATCTCCGGGGCTTATTTGTCCAACAAGTATATAATGATACCGAGATGGATGGCTTTATGGCTAAGTTGAAATCTGCCTTAAAACAAAGAAGCGTAATCTGAGTCCAACTACAACAGGCGGAAAAAAAAGATGACTCCCATAAGTTGCTTCTGGAGAAAGCTCGCCAAGTAGAGACTACAATTTTGTTATCGCCGCCTTTGGAATTTCTTTACTAACCTATCAAAATATTAACGCTGCAGTTCTGCTGGTAGCATTTTGCTAGTTGTCAACGTTTTGTACGCAAGAAGAGTTGCGTTGGATTAAAAACTTAGGTATTGTCAAAAGCGGGGTAATCTTAAAGCTCTACCGATGATGCATCTGCGGTTGAGTTAAATAATCAGTTGATACCAGGGTAAATGAGTTCGGTGATTAGTTGTTTGTTGTACGGATGGAAATGCCGCAAACGTACACACACGGCCGCATCTGCTCGTCATATAGAGACGACGGAAAGATCAAGACTTAGTGAAGTTTCAATATAGATTGAACATCACCCACAATTGATCACAGCTGTCACATTCCCGCAGACGAGCTCTAATGAAAGCGAAACTCGAGTCTAGTGCTTCTTTTCAAAAGGGGCCGACTGGAAAGTCTATAGGAAAGCGATAGCTGCGATCAATTGTGGGTAATGTTCAACTTGAAACTAATCAAATTGCTTACCACTTATCAGAAGTCTTAAGTTGTACGTGACTCACAGTTGACCGCAGGCCCTACATTTAGATAGAGATTTCAGTTAGTCCCCTGGACAGTCAATGTATCTTCTATGGAGATGACCGGGAAACCTGATCAGTACTCACAAGAGAAAGTGGTCGAGCGTTCGAATACGATAAATCGGCCGTGCCTAAGGTGAAGTTAGTGGTATCAATGATCGGAGTTCTAGTCTTGTCCGTGACACGGATATGCACTACCGACGAGCTTTGACGAGAGCGAAACTTGAATATAATTCTTCTTCTCGAAAGAAACTGGCCGAAGACTCCATCTGACCGAGAAGGCTGCAAACTTTCCCTACCATTTGTAGTAGACTTGTTTCTTTGATTTCACAACGTTGGTTTAGTATCACTTGACGCCATCTCCGTGACCTAACTTCGTCAAATTAACTAGTTTCAATAGAAGTTTATTCCTACTCATGATTGTATTTGCTGTATATTATTTATTACATCATCATCATCATCGCCATCATCATCATCATCACCATCATCATAGCAGTCATGAGCCTGACCAGAAGATACTGTGGCTCGGGCCGCTGCACAACAGAGCTTACGTGAGTTGGCTAAAACAGTCCTTGGAGTTTGATTGACCTCAGGTGTATAAATTCCGGTAGGACATTTGTTGTATCAGGTTGTAAGCCTAGCCGTCGCCTACGACGACAGTGTATCATCGTCAAGTATCCATCTATCGGAAGGACACGACTGTGGCCAGTCAGGAGTATCAGATTCATCTTGATGTCACTATTCTAACAATCATCAATCAAGAAAGCCCTACGCAAAACAAGCGACAACTGGTTGGTGCGGTTTATCTCATACTACCTATACAATTGCTTCATGTACTGTCACACATAAAACTGCCTGTAACCTAAAATAAAACAACCGTGTCTATAGCTCCCGGTCTTCTATTTCCACTATGTTCCGGGCTAGTCCATTATTTGCTATTAGTCCACCGAGTTCGAATACACCGGGGAGTATAACACAGAGAATAGCTTCTGTCCACCCTTATATGTTATCTGTCGGAGTAACTGTCTCAATGCTATGTGACGCGGGGTCGTCATCGCTGACCACCTGTAAGGCGTATATGGAGGCATACACTATAATTCTACCCAAACCGATCTTGAGGCATTGATGGCAGTCCTCTAAGGTTTATGAATCCTTCTAGAGTTCTAGAGTCACTGTTGGATCATTGGATACTCACTTCAGTAATTTATCAATCTACACGTCAGCTATGATAAGTTTCTTTTAACTACCATGGGTTTTTGGTGCACACATGGTTACATCACGCGTAGCTGACTGTTGCCTTCAAACACCATTGCTCTGTTCTTCCATGAGCATGAATAAGCACGCTTACGCGTTTCATTATAGAAAGCGGCTGTCACTGCTTTCAATATGCATGTTGTTAGATTAAGTGTGAAGTTGATTTTCTATACCGCTATGTTCATCTGTTTTTCATTTGTTCTCAAAACCAAGTTAACCAGGCTACGGAATAACATTCCTGTTAATTCGGTGAGTCTGGTTACACTCAGTTCTTCCCACGGACAACCGACGGAGCTTCACTAGTCACTCTATCTCCCTGGTCCGACACGTCAGTAACGTGAACCCTTGGTACTCTTCATATGGACGACTACACAGTTAGTCAACTGTTGTATTTTGGGGTGTGGGACAATGTCGATTGCAATGTTGATGTTTATGACCATTACTGGCCGAGCAGTTAGACCTAGTCAGTTGTGTTCCTATTGAGGAGAAATTGAAATAAAGCATCCCCTGTTACGTGATTATCCAAATTACTTTTCCCGACCCGAGGTCCAATCACAGTGATCACAATGACATTAGGCCCACGAACCAGTGTCAAAACTGTACGAACCGTGATCAGCACACGAGACACGAAGTAAACGTTATTGTCATTGTTGTTGTTTTCTAGTGGGCTGTCACACCTGTTTTTCTTTCAGTTTCGCGGCTGCGCATATCTAGAAATGAACATGTTTAACTAACCAGTTTGCCGTCTATTATAGTTGTTTCTCTGTATGTGTTTTATTCTTCTGTCGCATCATATTCAAGATAGTTACATCGAAGTCGTTGGACTAGTCCGGACATTCCTTAGCCTGGATGTCAATGATCCCTTGTACTGTTGCGACGAGTGCAGCGGCGAATATGCCGGCCGTCTGAGATCGGTAGGTCGCCAACATGTTTAGCGGACCGGCAACGAATAGGCGACGAACATGTTTGGCGAAAGTAAACTAACTGGCTTTCAATCGCACCAGCTAGCAATCCCCTTGTTCAGTACATCCCTGTTCTCCTTTTCAGAGACTTGGGGCGTGGTTGCCTTTTACCCTTTCTTGTTTATAACTTCATTGGTACACGTACGCTGAGGATTTGGCTTGGTTTCACAGTCTAAAGTCCAATCTTTGTCACTTCCCAATCCACATTGGGACACTTTAATATATACTCATATTAAAATTTCATTTTCGACGTTTCCTTGTCGGCCTAGATCCTGGTATTGAAGTCGGCCTGTTCTGGTTTCTTGTCCTGAACTAAAAGTTTCACTTTCATGCTAGCTTACCACCCAGTTAACTAGCATTGACCAACTGGACCACGAAGGTCTCCACTCGCAAGCCTCTTGTTCTTACTCATTCGGGTTAATACTGGATATGTAATGTGAGAGTAGAACCACAAGTGATTCCACGCGAGCCACTTGTGCACAAGCGTGTTTTGGCTTCGGTCACTGTGACAGGCTAATCCGAAACGGATGTCACTGATCGTGTGTGCATTTATAGTTTGTCTTTTCTTAGATATGTACGCACCATCTTTTACGGTCGAGCCAATCAGTAGCTGAGTCACCGCTTGTTTCTCAGTGTTTAATCACACGGTTCACTGTTATTGTGCACATTTTAAATCAAAATATAAGTATGATCGTTGCTTTATAATTCTTATGACTACAGTTAACGCTCACACTACTGTTGGGATAAAACAGTCAGAAACTGAATACGGTAAACAACAACATATTCACATTGCAACTAACCGTGGTTGAGAGGAGTGTGATGGCGACGGATTGCGTTGGTTTCGGATTTGTCAGTACAAACGTGCTCATGTTCGAGGCAGTCAATCGCCAGGGCCCCAGTAAATGTGGTGTGATTTGCCGATCATTGTCTACGGCTACCCATTTCTTTCGTGCTTTTCGTTTCACCAATAGACAGGTACTGACACTCAAATCATAGGTTAACCAATCCGTATGAACTAGGCGATGCAGAGTTACGTGAGTCATCTTTTCCTGAATAGGAAATAAGCAGTCATAGTGTAAAGCATGAGGTGCAAGTAGACGTTCAGGCTGTTTAATTATGGGCTCCGTGAGGAATATACCAGTAGTGACATTGGTGTTCAATAATCTGGATGCATGAACGAATGTGCATTGCATTATCACGTATCCCCGTCTCAGGCCACCAGGTACAGAGATTCCGGGCTTAAACTGAAGACTTGTAAAGTAGCTCAGTTCGGTGAGATTTGTGCCTCTCGGTAGGAGGTGTGGATGTTTCAACTTGGGTTGCGTTCTGTTGATTTCTGTGATGTACAGTGCCAATTGTCTTTGCAACCATACAGACTGAGTACTCACCAACTGAATGGAACCGGATTTAGGCAGTGGGAAGGCCATGGTGTTGCAAATCCAAATTTCTTCATCTGGAACGAAGAAAAACTCCACAATTTGTGGCTGGATGAGGAAACGTACTGTTTTTACTGGGCTAAACATGCTTGGTGGATCAGTTGAACGACCTTCACCAATGTTGTAAAGGTCAATGGTTTCACAGAATATTCTTCCTTGGAAATCCGTTAGCTGTAGTTTAGGTACGGTTAATTCAATTTGGCGTTTGAAAGTATTTGCACCCTTGTCGTATATTTCTGTACATCTAGTCAAATAGTATCCTTCGGGCACGGAATCAAATGTTGCCGATTTGCCACAGCTACCATCTTCAGGCAAAATTTGATAGCAGGGCAAATCTCGTTTGAAACTGTTCACTTGAGTAATATCCAACTGCTCGGTAAATGTACACAATACAATAGAATACTTGTGTGTTAAATAGTAAAATTTCAGTGGAAGTCGTTTTGAAGTTGCCACCATTTCACACTTCACATTTAAGCGAGAACCTTGGGGTTGTATGATTGAATCCATGTTCGGATCCATTTCTATCACAGGTGCACTCGGACAGTCTGTGGTCAACTTAATTCCAGAAAGTGCGGCACTCACTTTAACCGTGTCTGTTTCTTTGGGTAGCTCTGATAACTTCCGCAACCCTTCATGTTCTGACTGTTTATCTTGAACAAGACAATAGAATTTCGCTCCTTGCATTTCATTCTTTACTTCAAACCATCCCATTTCGATATTGAATTCCTTCTTACGCTGTAACAAGGTTGTATTTTTGCGACTGATAATGTGGTATTCGACTGCATTTGGACTGTACAATAACAAAACTTCCAAATTAGTTGCAAAACCACCAAACTGACAGTTGAAAAGGCCAGCTTTTGTTTCCGTATGAGGCCAAATGACACTGAGTTTGGGGTTTTTCACGGCTACGTTGATTACGTCAATCGCGGTGACTACGTAGTTCACCGGGTCAAGTACCTTGAACACAAGTTGAAGAGAAAAGCATTAAAATTTTAAATAATTACACATCGTTGTGGAGGGTACTAGTTCAGCTAGTAAATACCCATCGGATCACACTGAGGATCACTTACCATCCATAAAAAAGAAATAAGTAACAGGAACTAACGGAGATCACACTGACATACTTTAGTGAGTCTGCAACTGTTATTATCATGTAGTAATCCTTTTTGGTTTTTGATGTTACTTATTCTTAAGCGGGTTTCTTCAGCCTTATGTAGAGACAGAGTTGTCAGTGCGGACTCCGAGAGTGGAATGACGTCCTACGATTGTAGTGGTTTCTACACACACTGAAATTCAATCCCTGTTAAAGCATATGAAACTCACCAATCGTCAGATATATTGCGGGCCAGTTTGTTCGGGTCGATAAATCACTGTTCAATGGCAATTTTCCGTTTCATCGGTTTGTCGAACTTACGTGTTTGTA
>LUCH01000981.1:14072-25685 GCA_013368495.1 Paragonimus heterotremus
AGAATGATGCGATACAATTAGTCCACAGTAATGAAGCACCAATGATGAGCTACAGTGTAAATAGAAAACAATGTAAGGGTGCGGTAACTGAATGCAGTTGTTCGTTTGGTGGCTGTCCACCTAACAATTGCTCAATCTGGTGTACGCTTCAGCGAAAGTCTATGTTTAACAACAGTGATATAATCATGCAAAAGCTGCTATCTGTGTACAAATTAGAAAGTTGGGACCGTGTTGTTCACGAGTTTGGCTTTATACTGTTGAGTCGAAGAGTAGATTTGCCAACTTTTGGAAATGAGGACTGATGAGTTTGAAAAGAGTTTGCGCATTCTGAACTCTATAATGTAAACTCTGTAGTGTCTGAAGTGCTATTTGAAAAGTATTTTGTTTTTCGTTGATCAATCCCCGTAAACACTTTGAGGAAGGGTTCAACTGATGTGAGTCGCTTAATGTAGTTGACGACACCTAAAAAGCCTGATGTTTAGTGTTTGAGTGCAGAACTAGCCATTTATGATGAATGAGTCCTTTTCACCCCACCCTTCCATTTTCTCCCTTTTTATTGTATTTCAAACCACAAGATTGCTGTCTGTTCACTACAGGCAGGATGAGAGCTTGTGGAAAACTGTCTTGCGTGTTTGGTTTTCAGAACGCGACCATGTCCCTTATTTCTGCTCACTTTTCCGATTTTATGTTATCCGTTTGGAGACTCTACCGATCTTATTGTCTAGTTTCTCCACCATACTAAACTGACATGACATTATACTTACTCTCTATATTGAAGACGTGGGGACAGTAGTGGGTAGGATAAACGATCAGGCTAACTTGTGGCGAGTGCACTTCATACTTTCAAAGTGCAAAGTTACACTTCAAATCTGGAGCGTTCTCACCCTTAGTCGCTAGCGGTTAGCTTGACGCTGGACCAGCTCACCCACTTGGTTAACACTAGAACGTCAGCTTATGGTATTACTGATGAGTCTCAGTGGGAATCTTGAAGACACATGTCGCTTTGGACAGTTGTTTAAAAATACCCGGTTTTCGCTGAAAAAAGCATGCATATGTGCTCGAATTTACTGTATCATGCGGAAATATTGCCGATCAACGAACTTGTCGCGTTTGACAATCAAGCGAATTCATCGCATCGACAAGGCGATTCTTTGCTGATGCGGTGGAGTTATAGGGAACGAAATGGAAGCTCGTCTCTCCCAGGCAAGGGGTGTTATTCACCAATTTAGGACATCTCTGGGGACTAAGGGGCATCTCCCTGAAGCTCAGGAGCAGAGGTCGCGTATATAAGGCGACTATGGGGGCTGTGCTATTTTACAACCCCGAAACTTGTCCGCTGGGGGTTGAAAAGGTTAACCGTCTTCAGGTGTCTGATCATCCATATCTACGTCGCATTCGGTGGCACCAACGGGTAAGCAGCAGAGAGGTTACGAAGCGTGTACTTTGTAGTGATTATCAAGCGATTTTCCTTGTTCAATCCTTAAATTTGCACAGACTCAGATGGTTAAGCCATGTTCTACAAACGCTAGCTAGTCGTCTGTCACATTGAACACTGTTTCCCGATATTGCAGCAGACCGGCGTAAGGTGTGAGGTGAGCCGACGATGGCCGGGAGTCGTTCATCAAGTTGTTGGCTAATGTATGTCGGGTTTCCCTCTCGGACTGAGACCATCGTATTCCCTACAGCAGATGGCTGGAAACTTTAGTTGAGACGACAGCTACTCGAGCCCAATGGCGTAAATGTTGTCGTCACAGATAAGTAGTTTGGCGGATTTAGAGATTCAATTGCGGAAAATCTGGATTTCGGCTGCGTTTGAAACAGTGGCAGAAACAACATGCAAAGACACGGCATATACTCTACTAGTTAAGTTACGTAGTCACATGGGAAGCTCAGAAATGTCAGATTTGTACCTAGTTACCCAATCAACCAGCTGTGTCATATGGAATCCACTAAGCGATCCAGGCAATTGAATGCCCAAGCAGGATTTATCGATCGGTTGACGCTGGAATCTGCCAACGTCATATATGAAATTTCCGAGCTTCTGGCGTGGCTTCGCAGCTCAGCTGGTAGAAAGTTTGTCGCGTCTGGATATGTTTCTATCGCTGGTTCGAATCCAACAGATGTCCAGATTTTTTACAATTGGGTTTCTTCTAAATGTTGTTTGGCCCAGTAGTCTGTGAGAAACGTGTACCTAATGGCGCAGGACATTGGGACCGGTTCTTGCTAATGAGGCCTCGCCTTCAGTTATAATTCGGTTATTTTTCTGTGAGTAGTGTTCAGATTGGTTTCCAATGTTTGAACATAGATCTAATTGCATTAAGTTGTTGGGTTTCCCTGTTTTTTTACTTTTCTTGTCCAGGACTTGTTTTTTCTTCTTCATGGTTATATGTCGCTTAAGCATCAACGAGTACCACTGGTGTATTGCTGTCTTTCACGATGATGATTGTGATGGTTGACTCAAATATTGCGTATACGAGCCTAATGCTTGCCAAATCGCACGTTATTCATCGAGCCTACTAACTGTTGAATTGAACCTCGAGGTGGTCAGCAATAACATTATCTTGACTTCAGTTCCTTTCAGCGTAGTCGGTAGGTGTCGCCTGTCAGGTTGAAGAATTCACAATCTCTGATACCTGCGAATGTTGTCCGACCTGACGCTGTTGCATCTTCACAGTTACCAGATTTTCTGTTGCCCTGTTTTTCTTATCTTTTTGTTTCCATCGCGACGGAACACAAAAATCAACCACTCTAGAGGATTAAACTCTATTGAGGGGGACTTTCTAATGGTGTTTCCAGTCTGACACATCGCATGGATATCAACTGTATGCCTTCCAATACTGTATGACTGATTCCGGTTTCGCCATATGATCGTCCTAAACGGCTGTCACTTGGGAATTATGTCACGTGCGCTGATTCCTTGTCATTTATGAGACTCATTTAAAACCATTTGCAACTCAAGTTTTATTGACGTCCGCATACCTCTGCATTTGTTACATTGTCCTGCTCTAGTTTCCCCATTTTTTTGGAAGGTTTCCGGGCTTTGAAGGATTTGTGATTTTTCTGACCTGGTGGAGCTGTATTACAGTCCATATTTTTCGGTGATATTGTTCGGCCGCATTTATAGCATGCAAGTAGCTTTGCAACCGAAAATCGTGTGGCTTTCCAGAAAGTTCACTGCGGTGTCTCAATCCTTTTTGCATCTCTGTCACAGTCGTAAAACCCGATAATGGTGATTTCATCCTGGGAGGTGACGGCTTACGTGCACCAAACACTTCAGTCTGTCTGTTATCATTTGACCTCTAGACCAGTCGGTGCTTTGGCCTCGCTCTTGTCACACTGTGTACTGTCAGACCATGTATAAGTCTCTCGACGTGACCTGGCATGAATGACATGTTATCATCCCATTACTTCGGTTTGCGTCTACCAAACGTAAGCTTTATTTATCACTCGATTATATTCCACTATCGCCGGATTGTGACTTCACTGTTACTAGGTAAACTTATATTACTGAGATGACGACCAAATGAGTTTGGTTTCGAATGGACTATGGCACGTCAAACTTGTTTACCGCGAAGTCTTGCCAGACCGAATTATTCGAACCCACTTAACATTGAAAAGAATCAGAGTTGTTCACCAGGATAGACGTAAATTTAGGTGAACTGCTTCTAGGTCAGCAAAATCCATATTCTGTTCCAGAAAAAATACAGCGCCAAATGAGATGCAAGTTTCCAGTGTGGATGGAGGATTATATGTTCGCACGGATGCACACACAGCAACTTGCGTGGTCGGGTGTCTCGTTGGCTTCTCAGAACTCGCTGCAGAAATGTGCCCATATTCTGCACGGAATTCAATCAGGGAGCCTGCGGAGGACATTTATATTGAGAAGAAATGTTCGTTAGCTGAAAAAGTGTGGTTCGCCTAGACATTTCAAAGAATTGACCGTTAAACGGTGAGCGTCTCTTGGGTATGCGCTGAGAACAATACATGTTAATAGAAAGGTAATTTCCAGTACACTGGATGTTCCCTTCCTGACATAACGCACTATAAATGTTTGCACGCAATTTGAACAGTAGTCCGTGCTCATCCTCTGCGCTCATAGAGAGACTGATGGTCGCCTTCCCTAAGGGCGTTTGCTGTTGAGAAGTACCTTATTTTTGTACATTTGACACAAGCTTCTGGCATCATACCACAAAACTTACAAGGCTTTAAAAAATTGGCTTAACATACTTATTCTATTCTTGCGCTACTTTTTGTCACCTTCATCTATTGGTGTTCTGGATCTTTGGGTTTTTAACTAGGGAAGCGCTTGGTATTTACAGTGACAAGCCTCATTGTTATTTGTCTGATATTTTTCGCGGGTCATTTTTTGGACGTCACACTGCCTTTTCTGACACACTATTCCCTCGCTTGTTGCGTTGCACTGCGTAGACGGTGGGTAGGACCTGCTTTTTCGTCATGGTCGTATGGCAGTTAAGCATCAATGAGAGTCGCTGATGTACTGCTGTCTATGATGATGTGTGCGAGCCCCTACTCCTCACCCAAAAACTATTGGTGGAAGACGTCACATCCCTTCCCTGGAGAGTCCTCTCCAGCAGAATCATTTCCCCAAGGAGGTCAATTTCTTCTGGTCCCATGGAGCTTGTATCTGTCACAACGAGACTGGACCTTGACGTAGTGTGACGGCTTACGCATCTCGATGACCTATTGCACGAAACTGAACGGTGTGGCCACCACACCGACAGGGCCACTCATATCAGACAGACCAATAGGTAGAGGTCTGACGAACCAGTCTCCTGATCCTTCAGGCTGACGGTTGGAAGGCGGCTGGCATCATTTTCCGGAAAACATACCAGTTCTGGTACACTGCCACCCACCCGCTACCTTGCGGTATAGGATTTTTAGCCAAAGACTTTGGTTGAGAACCCTAATCGTTCTCCTGTCTAGATCTGGGCGCCCTGGCAGTATCTCAGCCTACACATAATCATGAATAATCATAACAAGTAATTCCTTACTGCATCGGCCGTCCGACAGCTTAAACCGGGTCGCCCTGTCTGCAGCGTACAACAGGGTGGATAGGCAAAAACATGTTACTGCTGACCCCTCTATCACTGTCCTATCAATTTTAGCTCTCAAGCCCACGCCGACCTCCATTTCTGATAGTTACTCCACAGATACCATAACAGAGGTAGCTAACCGTAGTAACATTGAGCCGTTAAGTTCCGACTTTTGCCATTCTGCTTCAGGCCTCTCTCGTCCCTTGCATAGACCCAGAATGCGAATTAATATAGGTGCCTTCAACGTTCGCACTCTAAAATAACTAGGTCAACAGGCCGCTCTTACACGAACGTTAGACTCATTGCATGTCGATGTCTGCTGTATCTCGGAAACTAGAATCCCGGACAGTAGTCAGCGTATGGAACTAACAGCACCTGCATTGTCTACCCGACAGTGGTTATACACCTCGGATGACTCCACAGCCGCTGTTACAGGTCAGGCTGGAGTAGGTATAGTCCTTAGCTCGACGGCCGCAGCATCATTGATAGATTGGATTCCTGTTAACAGTAGACTTCGTGCTGTCCGGTTGGCAGGTTCCGTTAAGGTCAACTCTAGACGCAAGACTTTCAGAAATTTATTCATTGTGTCTGCTTACGCTCCTACTGACTGTAGTGACGTCGGTATCAAGGACGCATTTTACTCGGATCTGGCCGCTCTCCTTCGGTCGACACGTGGCTCTGATATATTTGTTCTGGCGGGAGATATGAATGCTTAGGTCGGGCGCCTTGATGAGGCCGAATCTGGTTTAGGTGGCAGGTTTGGGATAGCGTCACATCAGTCAGATAATGGTGGGCGATTGATGCAGCAGTGTGCTGAGTACAAGCTATTTTTAGCCAGCACTAGTATTAGGCATCGTTCACGTCATTGATATATTTGGCGCCCGCCTGCTCCGAATCAGGCCTGGTCTCAGATAGACCACATAGCTGTTAGTTACAGGTGGCGTGGTTCCATCCAAGATTGTCGTTATTGGAGCATATAGTTGGACTCAGATCATGCGTGAGTACGTTGTCGTTTCGTTCTTACTTTTGCTGGTCAACGACCCTACCGACAACGACTGGCTGTTGAGAAATTGGCTTTACCATCGGTAAAGCATAAGTACCAAACCAGCTTAGAAAGCTGTCTTAGTGGTACTCACTCCGAAGATCCTAATAGCTGCTGGACACAAATCTCACAGGTTATTCAGAAAGGAGGTACTATAGCATGCGGCGTAGGGATACGTAAGTTTGACAAACATCGGATTTCGGAGAAATCTCTGGAGTTGTTAGAAGCCAGACAGAAGATTCCTCCTGGTAGTTCACCCAATAAGTCTAGAAAAGATATCTGTAGGAAGCTGAAACGTGGTCTAAAGGCTGATCGTGAGGCTTGGCTAGTGGAAAAAGTCAAGTAAGTGGAAACCGCCTTTGCTTCAGGGAACAGCGGCAAACTCTTTAAGCTCATCCGTGTCACTGGTCCCAAGCGACCGTCTGTCAGTGAAGCTATCAGCGAGGCAGATGGCACACTAATTTATAGTAAGTCCAGAAGGTTAGAGTGTTGGGCGGAACACATTGAGGGTCAATTTAGCTGGCCTCCTGCTTCGACCGTGCTGCCTCCACAAACTTCTGATGTAACGCCCTGGTCGGTAGATTTAGAACCACTGAGACTGAGGTTCACAATTGCATCTCGGTTCTCAATCGTAATAAGGCCGCTGGTCCAGATGATCTAGTGCCAGTACTTTTTAAAGAAGGTGGACAGGTGTAAGTCGAGGCCTTGACTCAGCCGTTTCAACTTTTGTGGTCGACGGAGACCATCCCTCCGTGCTGGGGTCACGCGATAATAGTTCTTATATTCAAAAAGGGTATCAGGAGCTCTTGTGAAAACCATGGGGGAATTAGTTTGACCCCAGTCATTTCTATGGTTCTGGCCTCCATTATACCTCGTCGACTCACTGCAGTTCGGGAGTTAAACGTTAGAGAAGAACAGGCAAGGCTGGAGATGTATAGATCATATTTTTACCGTCCGTCAAATTTGGGAGCAGCGTCGTGTATACCGCCGGCCAAAAATTGCCATATTTTTCGACTGTAAAAGTGCGTTCGATTTGGTGGATTGATCTACACTTTTAGAGTCGCTTAAACGCAGGGGTGTACCGACCAAGTATGTGGACCTACTGTCGGCGCTCTGCTCCCATACTTCAGCTCAGCTTAGGGTTTACGGTGAGCTGTCTGACAGTTTCAGCACCAGGAGCGGCGTTCATCAAGACCGTCCCCTTTCACTATTTTTGTTCAATTACGTCATGGACGAAATAATGTGGGATTGTCTCCGACAGTCACAAGATGCCGATGTGGACTTCCTACCTGGTGGAAAGCTGACTGATCTTGATTATGCTGACGATAAGATATTGCTGTTTGACAACTTTCAAGCGGCACAAACAACGCTGAACGCTATTTCGCATTCCGCTAACTATTTCGGAATGCGCTTTGCAGCCTCAAAATGCAGTGCTTCTGCAAGATTGTTGTGATTACGTATATTTAATGTTAGGTAATGAAGTCATGGGAGTTGTTGACCGGTTTGTATATCTGGTAAGCTGCGTCAGCGACGGCGGCGAAGGTTTAGGGAATGAAGTAGAGGCGCGTATCTCCATGACTAGGGCGGTGTTTACTAATTTGAGGCACTTATGGCGACAGAGAGGTATCTCTCTGAAGCTTAAGGGTCGTGTATATCAGACAGCAGTGAAGGCTGTGTTACTTTTGGGCAGCGAAATATGACCTCTCATAGTAGAGGACGTGTATCGTCTTCAGGTATTTGGCTACCGATGTCTGCGTTCGATCGCCCGTGTCGGGTGGCTTCTACGGATAAGGGGCGAAAAGGTTAGGAAGCAGGTGTCTGGCACGGATTGTCAAACGAATTCTTTCGTTTAATCCTTACATTTATACATACTTAGATGTTTAGGTCATGTACTAATGATGACAGCTAATCGCTTGCCACACCGAGCACTGTTTGCCGACGCTTCGACCGATTGGCGTAAGTTGCGAGGTGGACAGATGATGACCTAGCGTAGACAAATGAAATCGTTCACGAAGGTGTTGGGCACTGTAGATCGGGTTCTCCTCCCGGGCTGGAGCCCTCACGACTCACAGAGTCAGTACCTGAAGACGTTACGTGAGATGGTGGTTAGCCGAGCTTAATGATGTGAATGTTGTTGTTGTTTGTCCGAGTTGTCTGTGGAGTGATTACATTTATTGACTCGGGGCAATGGAGGCCGTAAGGAAGCTGTCTTGCTGATGACGCCTTACTTTCACTTAATGCTCGGTTTTTTTGTTTGCAAGGTGTAGGCGCCTTGATGTTGTATGTTTGAATGTAGACGTAGCTATTTTTAGTAGTTAGGTCCCCTCCCCTCCTCCTTTTTTCTTCTCTGTGCTTATGCATGGTTTGTTTCTTCTTCATGGTTGTGTGGCTGTTAAGCTTCAGTGCGAATAACTGATGTATTGCTGTCTATGATGATGATGATGAGCTTGTATAAGAACTTAATTTTCTGAAAAGGCCACCTTCCATGTTCTATTACAGACCACAATTATGTCCCTAATTTCGTTCGAATTCCTTGTGAATTAAACCAGGGCGTTTGTCCCCTTCATTAATTCCTCAACATTGATGGTCAAAGCTACTCTTGACTGTCGACATCTAATGATCCGTAGACCGATGAGACGCCGTAATTCATCATCATTCCTGCACACACCCACTGGTGCTTCGATTACAAATGAAATTCATTTGGTAATGGTCCTTCGAGGCTTATCTAAACGCAGTGAAATATCACGAATAGAATAGTTAGATATCCCCATTCTACCGGCATTTGCTCACACGCATGTGCATCATCCTGTCAGCCTGCGGTGCGTTGAACTCACTTTATCTGCCCGGTACAGTTTTTGATTTGTCTGACAGACCACCGTCAGCTTTGCTACAGTAACCAGCCGAAATCAACCAAGTACGACCTCTGTTGGATCTACTGCGTGTTAACTGATAATCATTCTGTGTCCCATGGGACGGAGGAGGATGCTGCTACGAGCCAGTCTGCTACTCTGTCAAGATCAGAGAAGCCGGTTTTATTTTTCATCGACAGCAGAGTGAACCTTCTAGATATTGTGTACAAACACCAGTACAGCTACATACTATGCATAACCGGATGTATTGTGCAGATATGTATAACCATCTTCGTTTCACAGAACCTCTAATTACTTTGGTGCATTATCCCCCTTTACCACTTTCGATGGGTCTTGTCAATAGTCTCCCTGAAAGGATATTACTGCACACCTATAAATTTTATCCTTTGGTCGTAGTGAAACGTGACATCGTCTGGGTTTCCACTAGCGCTGATGGTAACCAACGAGGTAACGAATTAAAAATAGAGCAAGACGACCAGACAAGTTATTTGACAACGTCTCGTCTTACTGATACAGGTGAAAAATTAACTTCGGATTCTGTGTTATCCCGACCAATGGTCACGATGTTTCTTATTATACGTCGCCCCTTGTACCACTGCTCGGCGCGGCAAACTTTGGTTGGAGAAATATATGTATACGGTGCAAATTGAAAGCTGTTCGTGTGTTCGCATGTAGCTCCGCTGTTTTTCAGAGACAGTCGGATCTGTGTTTATATTATTTTTTTTCATGATGTTGCTGTGAACGGTTTGTATATTGTTTGAAGTGCTTTTTGTCCACGTTTCTCAGGACATCCGATCTCGTTTTCATTGTCGTTTTTTCTTCACTGTGCAGATGGCTTCGAAATATATCTGTGATCCTCTTCCTGAACAAACAAGACCTGTTGACAGAAAAAGTGCTGGCTGGAAAGTCGAAAATCGAAGTTTACTTCCCTCATTATGCCACCTACCAGGCTCCTGCTGATAGTAAGTTCGTAACGCACTATTCGACCTGTTTGCATTTATGCCACTCGGCTTACATCGCATGCTTTCCGAAGTCTCATGGCGCTCAGTACTGGCCTACTTGTGTTCATTTTTATAATTCATGGGGCGTTTGCGACTGTGTCGTCGGTGAATTTTCGTACCACGTGCAATTTGTTTTAAACAGCTGACTTATACAATGTTCTTCGTCGTGTACACTCGCAAAAAGTTATTAGTTTTTGGCTTTTTATCCATCCAAAATTCTCTCACGGGTCCGTAGTCGCGGTTATTTGGATACTTTTTTGTGAGTAATCATCTGTTTTCATTATCGTTAAAATCCTTCTAAACGGGTTCTCATGGACCACTTGGATCCCTGATCGGTTTATCGGTAGCCTCTTTTTTGCCGCTACTTAGCCGGAAGTAAACGCAAGCTGAGTTAATCAGGCCGCTTGTTTATCGTCTCATGTTACTGCTGAACTGAGCCGATATTAATTTCTGGCGATTTAGACTGTTTTCGAACGTGCCGTTGTGGCGGCCGTTTCAAGCTGACAAAATCAGGCGCCACTCTGGTTGGCGACATTTTAATGGGTCGTGTCCATGCAGCCGCAATATTGTGTAGTTTATTATCTATAACAGTCCGATTTCTGTTTATATGTAATATATTTACAAGACGTATATGAGATTTTGTCCTGCCGTCACACTTGGCTGTCTTCAATGTTTTCCTCACTGTAACAACCTGGTGACTCAACGTTCGTTCACGCGTAATCAGGGTTTATAAAACTAAGTGTATATTAGTGAGAATTCATTGCCGGCAGCGTGAGTCCAATATCCCGTTCATAATCCGTTCATTCGCGGCTATTTTGGTCAAAATATTACTGCCTACTGTTAGAATGGATCTAAATCGGCAATAAACTTTCACCGTATAAATCACCATCCCTCAGTTACATTTCGGAACTCTCAATCGATTATGGATTGAACCGTAGAAATGCATTGAAGTGCACTTTGTTATCTGGATTTGGTTAATACTCACAGTACCCCTAGCCTTAATTAAGAGAACTTACGGCTCTGCCCAAGAAACTATGAATAATTGAAGTTGATCCAAATGACTGGGTTTTGGCTAACATCATTCCCATTTTCAAAAAGGGGCTGACGCACTTCCTGTGAAAATCGCCGAGGGATTGGCCTGGTCGAAGTTGCTTGCAGTCATTGCACTTCGCAGACTGAGCGAAACGTACGGACAGCATATCCATGAGGAGCAAGTCGGTTTTCTCCCTGGCTGTGGCTACACTGATCACGTCTCCACATTTCGCCATTTATGTAAATGGCGTGCTGGTGAAATACGTGAGAATCCTGAAGTCAGTTTACCGTCAGACTTTAGATCGGGTTATGACTTATGACAGCGCATCGCTGACCTTTAGCATTTCAAGCGGAACACGACAAAGTTGTCTAACCTCTCTTCCCCATTCAGCTTTACAGTAGACAGGGTGCTAGAGTGTGCCCTAACAGACTGCGAGTATATGATGATGTGGAACTACTCTCAGACAATTGAGTGTGAAACATGGAGTATGCGGACAACATTGCTCCAATCTGCGAGTGCTCACGGGGAGCCCACGATATGCAAGACAGACTGAAGACTTCATTCCGTCAGCTTGATATGGCCTTTGTACCTGCTAAGTGCAGGTTGCTGTTGC
>LUCH01000981.1:27620-52748 GCA_013368495.1 Paragonimus heterotremus
TAGAACCATACGAATAGTCTGGCGTGGTCTACGCGATTCCATGTCAGGGGAGTGACCAACAGTATGTGGGAGAGACAGACAAACAGTTTCGCACATGCGTGCACGAACACAAACTAGCGATGCGACGAGCCGACCCTATATCACAACTATGACACCACTGCGCGGACACAGGCCACGAGGTCAACACAGATCATGCGAATATATATATATATATATATATATATATATATATATCGACTGAACTAATTCCGCGAACAGAGAGCCTCCAGTACTAGCCGTTCCTCTTTCATCTTTCCCCGTGCGACCATTTTCGCATGATGAAAAGAGTTTTTATCTGGGAATTGTAGAAGGCTTTTTTCCCTGATCCGTGGTTGCACTGGTCGTGAAGTTGGTGTAAGTGAGACCATATGCGAAAATAGTGACTCATTCATCACCAGTCAATCGCACCCATTCGATAGATAGGCGCAGTAAGCAGGTTTAGCATCCATTCTCGTCCAGGTAGTCACGATCTCCTGGGGACTGACTGTAGCATTGAGCAGTGCATCCGAGTAAACGTCTATAGGTCGGTCGGTTGAAGTATAAAATATTTTTGGGCTAATGGAATTTTAAGGTTAGCGTCACTGTTGCATTTCGATTGGCCTGTCAAGCGGTCTACCCGAACAGTATCAAAAACACCACCGTTTTGGTGCAGTAGCAAACTGTGCTGTGCGTAGCAAAAAGTAATTGGTTATTGGGCCAGTCGTTTACGTCCATACACCCCGTAATTTTGAGCAGACGAACTCGATTGACCCTTGTTACCTAATATTCGCCTCTGGTCCTCGTCGCTGCTTTTCTCGCTGTTGTTGACCGATTTGTGCGGTTGGTTGCTTATACCGACGGTGATGTACTTAACACGGTTTACTTCGACTATGAACATCCAGGTTTTGCAGTCGTAGGTTGACACCATCATCATCATCACAGCCATCAGCCTGACCAAAAGGTACTGTGGCTCGGGCCGCCGCTCACCTCAACAGTGACGTGGAATATCCTAGAAGAAAACGTTACTAAGAATGTTGGAAATTACTAGAAGATTAGGCGGAAAAACTAGAAATGGTATGGATACAGATAAGCCATTGACTGCGACACATCGCCATCTGGGATAGCGTCTCTAACCAGTGGTTTGAGTGATCACAAGGACCCCATCCAGACAGGCGACACCTACCCACTTTGCTCCGTGAAGCAGTCAGGGTCTCCATATTTTGTGACCACGTTGTTGCTTGACCATCAAGCGGTTTTACCCAACTGTTGGTGGCTTCAGCATATAACGCTCGGTACGGTAAACGATCAGATGACATACGGAGTACGTGACTCAGCCAACGCAAGCTGTGTACCGTGATTAGTTGACCAATTGATCGCGCATCCCGAGCATTTCGGAATACGCGCCGGCAAACTTGCACATTGCTCACGCGATCAGTCCACTTGATGTGGGCCAATTGACGGAGACAACGATGGTCAAACACAGCGAGTCGGTTGATATGTTCTTTTTGAACAGGCCACGTTTCCGAACCATAAAGCAAAATGGAGCGCACACAAGCATTATATACCCTTCCTTTCAGCGACAACCGGACGTCTTTCCGACGCCACAGATGACGCAGTTTGGAAAAGACAACTCGTGCCTTCGCAATCCTCGCTGATATCTCATCAGCAATATTACAGGCTGACGAGATGGTGGTACCCAAATAGGTGAAACTGTTCACAGTCTCAAGCGAATTACCTGCAATAAAGAAAGTAGGAGTGGAAATGCCCAAACCTGAAACAACACTTTGCACTTTGAAGATGCGAAGCGCATTCCATACATACCAGCTCGGTTGCTCAACCTGTCCAGCATGGTCTGCATGTTTTCAGAAGAGGGGCTAAGTAAAACAATCTCGTCCGCATACTCTAGATCGGTCAGTCTAGCTCCAGGAAGAAGCTGAACGTCAAGCCCACCGGATTCCCGAAGCGCACCCCCCAGAATGTCGTCCATGACAGAATTGAACAGGAAGGGGGAAATCGGACACTCTTGACGGACATCACTAGAATTGATGAACGCTCGAGACAGTTGTCCATAAACTCTCACCCTGCTTGCAGAGTAAGCATACAGTGATCTCAACAGATTCACGAATTTCCCTGGTACTCCCTTGCGAAGGAGACAGCTCCAGAGAACGTTACGAGCAACTGAATCGAAAGCAGCCTTTAGGTCCAAAAAGATCACGACTGTCGGCTGTCTGTAACAGTGCCGATGTTCCAAGATCCGTCTCAAGGTGAAAATATGATCAACACACCCTCGACCGGATTGGAATCCCGCCTGTTCTTCGTGTATCTGACTTTCTCTGGGCTTAGTGAACCGACGTAAAATAATGCCAGTGAGTTATTTGGACGTAACGGACACCAAACGGATGCCTCTGTGGTTGTCACATAGACTTCGGGCCCCCTTTTTGAAAATGGGAACGACTGTTGATAGGCACCAATCATGAGTTACCTCTTCAGTCTCCCAGATCGTGTGGAGGTGTTTTGATATTAACCTCTCACTACCATCCTTGAAAAAAGAAGGTGGGAGGAGGTGTGGTCCAGGAGCCTTATTACACTTCAATAACCTGAGCTCCATGACCACTTCTGCTTCCGACGGAGGACCGTCTGGAATGCAGTAACTGACCAATCGGGTCCCGTCGTCCACATGATCTGGTTAAGGTTAACACCATTCTCTCATTTATTTTGAGTACGTAACCACTAATTCTCAGAGAGGTGCCCTCTTATGAAAGTCGGGTTACTCTGGCAAAGACCGTCCTATTAACTGCGTGGGTTTATTTCTGTTTCCGCGTCCCTTATCGATTGGATCAAATGAATCCTTTCAACAGCTACCGTTTGTCATAACTTTTCAATCAGTTCCATTTTTATGCACGTTACTTTCAAAATGCGCTTGCTGATAAATGGTATCTGGTGTTCACTATTTGGCGTTCTCATTGATTCTCTGTTCCTGTTACTTTTTAATACCTGGGATGCTTTCCATTATTATTCAGTAACAGTTGATGTTTTTTCCTCATCGGTGCATCGTACCGCACAGTCTTGCTTGTGATGTTTATGTTTTAGCACATCGCTAATTCACAAATTAGGTTTCTTCGCTGCATTGAGCTCGAACTGGAACGACTTCCTAACTAGAGAAAGTTCAACTAATCAGAGTCTGCTCACAAGCCGCTGCGTGCGTAATTGTGGTCGATCGGCGCCGATCAATAAAAACTGACAATCAACTGCTGCTACGTCGAATTTGTTTGCAGGAGGTAATAGTTAAGGCAAGTTGTTTGAACCCATATTGGAGTTAAACAACCGAATTGCTTAGGGCGAGGTCATAGAAGATAACAACAAACGGGCCAATTATAAAGCAACGCGCCTGCTGCCCAATGGCAATCGTAAACACTGTTGGCTCTCTATAAAAGGACATTGTTTTTCCAAGGAGCTGAAATTTCTTATTGCCATCCAGACCACTGTTGTTCTGCTGTTCTAGACTCAGTAGCCTAGTACGCGACAATCGCAGTTTTCGCAACCACGCCTCCAGGTTTCTAACATTAAACAAAGGCTATCGCTTGCGACCCTTGATTCATGGTGAGTGTTTCCAGCCCACTCGTTCACAGGTCCGACCCAACAGATGTCGATACTACGCTGAACGCCGACACAGCCTCTACTTTGGTTGACTTGATTCTGGTTTGTGATCGGTTTTGCACGGTTAGTTCAAAATTTGGTAATAATCAAACGGCCGTCCGCGAAAGATGCTCTTCTTCCAGCCAACCTGAGCATCATTGTCTACTGTCCCTAGATAATCGAGTATGTTCCCTGTTGATGTATAGCTTACTTAAACAGAACACACAACGTGGCTGCAGTGATTCTTGTTAGTGATTTCATTGCAGAAACGAGCGGACTATTAGCCGTTAAGCGCATCCTACATGAGTTGCTCTCAATGGCCACTAGCTTTTCTACTGCTTATGTTGAACCTTCATCAACGCATTACTTAAAACATTATCTCTTCCTGATGGGTACTAATTTGGAACATTCCAGTTGTCGATACGTCATCCTATGATTGCTGACAATTAGTAAATCAGAGGCTTCGATGGGTTAGTGGTGAAGGTGTGACTCCATCTGAAGCCCTTGCTTGATCTCTATTCGTACTGGCGATCTAGTGTTGTAATAACCTTTTGTGTTGTTTACACGAGCTTTCTTCCAAACAGTTTGGCGTAACGAAATGGAGCACTGCCAAATTTCTCAATGGTCCCAAATTGATATAGTTATTGGGCTAGCAAAACCACCATATATATCGAAAATTGTACTTGTCTATCGTTTGGGTTACCATGCATAATGCGAGTATCCTTTCGATTAGTGTAGCTGTTATTTTGATTATCGGTTGCTGGACTTCTTGTCATTTTGGCAGACTTCCCGACGCTCTTCGGCTTGTCTCAGCTTGAAAAGAACAACTCGGTTTTCAAAATCGTCGAAACGAAATTTGCTAGACCACTCCGAGGGGTTTGTGATACATGGTCGAATTGCATATGCTACGGTTTGTTCGAAAATACGACGATAACAATCTGAATGTAATCGAAGAAGTTTCCAAGCCTAGCGACGGTACACTGAGTCGCCCCTCTCGAGCAGCACTCCAACTGATCATCTGCACTGCGAATGTCGATATATTGTATTGCAAATGTTCTTCGGTCGATAAGTGTTGTTCGTCCAACCGAAACTGAAGTCTCATAGGTGATCAAGCTTACAATAGTTCTTTCTGTACGAATTACCTCGTTGTTCCATCCAGTGGCCACAACCTATGCTGTAATCATTATGTTTCTCGTTCCCTTAGGTTAGTTTTGGAACGAGTTCCTTATTCCAGGCTGGTCACCTTCTTCAGTTAATGCATTCCGTCCGAGTTCAACAGTCACTAGAAAGTATGTCGACTTCCGGTCTATTTGAAGTCGCTAGAACTTGTGGTTCATCGAAGGCTGACTCAGTAAGCAAGAAATAACACCCACATCGCTCACAGGCCGCTTTTTCAAGCAGATGATCTCACTGTAGCGATTGGACTATTGATCCAGGTGCATGTTCTTCACTGACTCGGACTCAGTTTGTAAATTTTAGTTAGATTTGCGTTAGATTGGAAACGGCAGTTAGGTGGCAATTGTGACGTGAATCGAATAGTACAGATTAAGTCCCGTAAAGCATGGCCGGCTTCCTGACCGAAGCCCAAAAAGTAATGTGTACATGTGACTACCCAAGGTCAAGTGCGGCTAAACTAGTCAGTTGCGTTCCGGTTGTTAGGACTTATGTTTCTGCTAACCGGGTTTCAGTGTTTCCTTCCTGTTTTCATCTATTTGTTGCGATTAAGTGTGGTGTAAACGTGTATATTTTGTATTGTGTTCATATATTTGCATGTAATCATTACACACGAACCTGAAGGTAGTTTGAATGCCAGTCTAAGTTCATGAAGCAAACGGTTTTTAAAAATATCAATTTTTGGAAGCAAAACATGGTAATGGCGGAACATGAAATAATCAGTTTCGTTAATCCATTTGATCAACATGGTACGGCTACGAATATTACTAGTCGTTAGTATTTCCTTTATTCCCCTTGATTGCGCATGTGGAACCATCGAGTAGCTATGGTCGACTTTTGGCAATAGGAACAGCTATTGTAAAACACAATCGGTTCCGTATCAGATGCTGTTTACATCAGAACCATTTGCACCTTGAGAATTGGTCGATACTATTTAGTCTGCGTGAATCCTCTCAGCGGTTATATTTCTATGTATAGCTGTGAAGGTAACCTATGTAATAGGGTTAATCGAATAATTTATATCTACAGAGTGACCGATAACTGAACACATCGGGCGCCCTGTTACTAATAGTGGCGTTATTGTGTGCAGTAATTACTGGGATGTTGTCGTTCGCTTGTAACTTCCTGTTTGGCCTGTCAGTATACGTACACTCATACTCTTGGTGGACCGGTAAATTACGTGAAAGTCAGACGGTCCGATGAATGACGTTCGTAATCAAGAGGACCGATCTTGTTTAGTCGACTTCAGGATGGTTCATTGCTACGTGTTGTATGTCGTATGTA
The DNA here is from genome assembly GCA_013368495.1 of Paragonimus heterotremus. Taxonomy (NCBI): domain Eukaryota; kingdom Metazoa; phylum Platyhelminthes; class Trematoda; order Plagiorchiida; family Troglotrematidae; genus Paragonimus; species Paragonimus heterotremus. The sequence continues at coordinate 33,732 of LUCH01000981.1, forward strand.
GACGAAGCTGTGGAAGTTCGGAAGAAACGTCAAGCAGTTCTTTGTACACAAGTTCTCCATTGAATGTGAGACAGTGTCATATTTAGGAACCTTTCCAGCCTGCGACGTTGATAGCCGAACGTTCCCCAACTTGGATGGTACTCTGATGCTTGAGGTGTCTCACGTTGGCAAATGTCAGCCGGGCGTTAGCGATTCATTGGAGGATGTTTTTTTTTCAACACTGCTGCACATTGTGGTACAGCTGGTAAAGTAAACAAAGTTTAGACAAAAGTCTGACTTCCGTCACTCTGGGTTAGTGCAATCACAGATCTTTGTAGATTTTGGGGAATCGTTCTGCACTTACATAGCACTGAACATATGACGTCTTGTGTTGTTGTAATCACCAAGTCGTCTAGCATCTCCTCCACTGCTTGTACACTGACACCAAGGATGGTAAAATCCTACACCGCTCATTTTCTGCCAGATTGCATTCATTCTCGTTTGTATTAATCAGCAGCACAAATCTGTTAGATTGACATATTTTTCTGTTCAATTCCAAACTAAAGTATTCACCGTTGAAGGCTGTTTGAAGCGCGTCGCATTCATGCTACCGTTCCTCAGTTTTCTTCGCTGTGATTGCTTAGCTTCTGTCAGTCTGTAACATTCTGCTGTGTTCGGCATACGACTGCCAAAGTAGTTGTCGAGATGTTTGCTTGCACAGTTTTTAATTAGGAAACGAAGTCGTTCACTTCTGATTGGTCTTCCGTTTACAGTTACCTACAGCATGTACATTATCCTAACTTGCAGTCTTAATCGTTTCACAGCGCTTGCGGAGTATCACCACGATAATCCGGAAGTGGTCCGTGCCCGGTTCTTTTTCCGTGATGAATTCCTCGTAAGTTTTATTTACTTGTGTTATTTTACGTTTACGTAGTGAGTCATCCTTAAGCTGTGTTTCGTAAAATAATTCTCCTATTACGCATTGTTGGTTTGTGTATGTCAGTATAAGCTTGCTTTGCCCTGCAGTGGTACGATTGCAAGAATGCGGTCTTCCTTGACGAACGCTTCACAAATCGACAGGCGATTGTTATCCTTAATAGTTGAACCGGCTAAGGTTGACACAAGCAATTGAAAATGTGAATACGCCCTTCAGCAGTTACCGCTTTGCTCGATTGTATAGGTGCTTTCGACTCAGCTAATCGATCTGCATTTTTAGGGTCGCTTAAACGCAGTTGTTTGCCTGGCAGGTATATCGGTGCTTCATTCTCACACTTCGTCCCATGCTATAATGTAAGGTGAACTGTCTGTCAGTTCCAACACCACGAGCGGCACACGTTACTTTGACCATTTTTGATTAAGTTTGTCATGGGTGAATTAATTGAAGACTGTCTGTAGCACGCACAAGATGCCAGCGTGGACCGCTGACTGACTTTGATTGTGCTGATCACAAGGTGTTGTTCTTTGCCAACTGCCAGACAGCACAGCCAATGACGGTCGCTTTGCCACGCGCTGCTACGAAATCATCGTGATTACACCGATTTAATGTTGATTAATGAATCCATGGGGATTGTTGATTCATTTGTGCACTAAGGAAGTTGCGGAGTTATAGAGAATGGAATAAAAGCGTCCATCCCTAAGGCTAGGACGGTGTTCGCCAATGTAGGACATCTCTGGCGACAGAGGGGCATCTCCCTGAAGCTCAGGAGCAGAGGTCGCGCATATAAGGCGACTATGAGGGCTGTGCTATTTTACAACCCCGAAACTTGTCCGCTGGGGGTTGAAAAGGTTAACCGTCTTCAGGTGTCTGATCATCCATATCTACGTCGCATTCGGTGGCACCAACGGGTAAGCAGCAGAGAGGTTACGAAGCGTGTACTTTGTAGTGATTATCAAGCGATTTTCCTTGTTCAATCCTTAAATTTGCACAGACTCAGATGGTTAAGCCATGTTCTACAAACGCTAGCTAGTCGTCTGTCACATTGAACACTGTTTCCCGATATTGCAGCAGACCGGCGTAAGGTGTGAGGTGAGCCGACGATGGCCGGGAGTCGTTCACCAAGTTGTTGGCTAATGTATGTCGGGTTTTCCTCCCGGACTGAGACCATCGTATTCCCTACAGCAGATGGCTGGAAACTTTAGTTGAGACGACAGCTACTCGAGCTCAAAGTGAGATGACGACTAATCGAGCTCAGTGGCCCGAATGTCGTCATTTGTTTAGCGGAGTAGTGTATGAAGTAAGTGAACTTAATGACTCGGGACAGTGAAAGCCGTATTGAGTTTGTCTAGTTGATGACGCCTTACTTTCACATCTAGCCCGATTGTGTGTTTGCAAGGTACAAGCTTCTTTATCCGTTCAAACTCCTAGACTTTATGTCCAGAATGTGGGAAAGTTTATTTTGTGAATTCGCAGACAAAGCGGTAGATTAATTATGATGAAAACCTATTCGATTTACCGCCTATCCAAGCCTCGACACAGCCAACAATCTAACGGCGGACCAATCCAACGGCGCTATAGAGTGCAATATCAGGACTTACCAATTTGTGTGTTCTGTTGTTGTTAAACCATTGACTATACCATATTTGGATCCACTAAGCGTTTTCAGTTTACTGCGGTCATAGGTTTGATCTAGCGGTGCTATGGCACTAATCGCTGTTCTTCATAACTGTTACATGGAATTTACCGGAAGACAAAATTTATTGGTAGAAATGGAAGTTGATGTTGTAGATGCAAGAACGCTATTGCCTACAATAGACTGCCACCTGGAATAGCGTTTCTATTCAGTGATTTAAGTGAGCGTGACGTTTGCAACGAGGCCGTTGACGCCCACTGACTTTCTTCACGGGAACAGCAAAGGTCTTCAAATTTCTTGGCCGCATAGTTACTCACTCAGCCCGCAATTTTACACAACTATTGGTGCTCCTAGTTAATAATGCCCGGTGCTAGGAGCGCCCAGCTAGCATGGGGAGTACGCTACCTAACCAACGCGAGCATATTTTTATTGCGTGATCGGCTTCCTCTGTAGGGGTCAGAGCACAGTATTTGGTGATTTCTTTACTACTGCTTGTATCACCTTTCTCTTGAATGTGCGTGTTGAAGCGTTCCGGGGTAAAAATAACCACTTTTAATTTGCGCGTAATTCAGCTCCGCGGTCGTGAATGCTTTGCTTCGGTGGTCTGTCGGTCTTCTTTGCAGTGACAAAAGTGCTCTATTCTCAGATTGATTACTATCACACTGCTTTACCAGCGGAACCTCAGAATTGTAGTATGCCGTGAAAATTAACCTATTTATCCCGTCAAACGCTGATTGCTACTTTATGAGGAATCGATTCAGAGGGTTGATCTTATCATTTGTACGCGAAGCCTCCTTTACATCTGGATGGAGTTTGAATTTCTCAGATGTGAGTTGGTGACCATTGTGCGTCACTTTTCTTGCTCAAGTCATTCCATCTCTTGACATCACTACCTCTTGTGATGCGCACCGCTATAAAAACATTTCGAGGTTCTGTTAATGTTCCGTACTCCTTTCGCATATCAGCACATCGTTCGCGACGCATGTCGATCCTTTGAGCTTATCACGTTCATAAATTAAACGTTTCTCAAGGATTTTTTCAGTCACTCTCAATCCATAGGGTAGGCTTAGCTACGGGAATCTCCCAGAAGGAACGCCAAACGTCGTTTGATGACCGGATGCTTTATCTAACACCAACTACCTGTGCCTCGATGACAAATCAACTTTCGTGAAAAAACTACCTGATTTAATTCTGGCAAAATGTCGTCTGACTGTCATAGCGAGCCTAAATCTGGATGCATTATGACAGCTTGTCCATCTCGTTGACCTATTGGACCAAACTAAACGGTGTGATAATTACACTGACGGAGTCACCCATGCCAGGCAAGCCAACAGGAGGTTTGCCAAACTAGTTTCCTGATCTGCTTGGCTGAGTGTAGGAAGAAGGTTGACATATTTCCCGGAAAATGTACTAGTTCTTGTACATTACCATTCCCCCACTGCTTCACGGTACAGGCTTTTAACTCAGAGATTGATAACCCTGATCGTTCTTCTGTTTAATTTCGGGAAATCCTGGCAGTATCGCAGCCTGTGATTACAGATATGACAAGTCACAACACTGTTAATTTTCTTATTGCGTCCGCCATTTCACAGTGTACTACTGACCTCTCTCCACCGTCCCGTCCATTTGAGATTTCAGGCTGCTCTCGACCCCCACTTCTAGCAGTTATTATACAAGTCCCACAACGCATCATGTCAACACTGTCCCGTTATGTCCCATCTCTCACTACGCACCCACCCTTTACCTTGTCTCTTGTTTTTTCCCAGAATGCTACCTAATATTGGTGTTTTTACCGTTCGCTCTCTGGCACAGATGAATCAGCGGGTGGCTGTTGCGCTAGCTTCTGCCTCGTTGCATGTCGATTCTTACTGCATTTCGCATATTAGAATCGAGAGCAACAGTCAGTGTATGGAACTGGCGACATCCACATTGTTTATTTGATCCTGGTTATATACTTCGGGTGACTCCACAACTGTCACTGTCGGTCAGGCTGGAGTGGGTTTAGTACTGAGCATGACGGCCGCAGCCGTATTGGTAGATTGGATTCTCCTTGACAGTAGACTGTCGTCCACTTGGCAGGTTCTGTTAAGTCTAGTCGTAGACGCCAAATCGTCAGAAGTTTTGTCGTTGTATCTGTTTATTTTCCAGTTGACTGGTGACCTCATTGTCAGGAACACCTTTTAGTGTGATCTGGTCGCTGTTTCAAATTTGCAACATAAATCTGATACAGTCATTCTGACCAAAATTTGAACATCCAGGCCGGCGATCTTGGGAAGGCCGCGTCTCGTTTACTTGACAGATTTTAGCTCATCATCGTCATCATAGACAGCAATACATCAGTGGTTCACACTGATGCTTAACTGCCAGACAACCACGAAGGAAAAAAAGAAAGAAAGAAACGTACATGAGAAGAGGGGAATAAACGTAACTACTAAAAATGGCTAGCTTCATATTGATCGAAGAACGGTGAGCGGCTGTTGCAACTGTTCGCTGAGCACAAGTAATTTTTAGTCAGCACTAGTTTTGGACATCTTGCGCGTCAACATTGTGCTGGGTGTCCACCTTCTCCGAATCAGACCTGATCTCAGGTAGATTAGATAACAGTTAGTGACTTTATTTGAGGTTCTTTCTCATTGGCACGCGTACTCCTATCCCGATCATTGTTTGGTGCGTTGCTTTCTTTGTTATTTCCACTGGGTAGCGACTGGCTGTTGAGAAACTGGCCAAGACGTCGGTAAGTCATTAATCTGCAAATGGTCTAGAGTGCACGTCCTTTCTGTCGTTCATAATTACCGCCGCTAACTTGGCATGGAAACATTACGAGCGTTGCTGGCTCTTGGATCCAAATTGACGATGATAATAGCACACATTTCGATCAACTCGTCGTCTGCATGAACGGCTTCGGGATTGGCGACAATAGGGAGGGCCGCTCTATTGTGTTGTTAGTTGTTTAGTGACTGCAGAGAGCTGTACGGCCTTATCGGAGAAGTTACCTCAGCGCGTCCAGTTCCGTTTGCCAGCAGTGACTCGATAACACCTCTGGTGAATGTACATGGGATACCGTGCGGCTTTGATAACTCTCGTATACCTGGTCAGCTAGCTCTGCGAGTTTTTGAAGCAGTGTGTCCTTATCGAGTATAGGTGATATTTTTCGGATATCGTCTGGCATATTTTTGTGCCACAACTCACGCAGAATAGGTTCATTCACCGTATGTTTGCTTTGAAGCTGTGTCATGAGACAGAGTTGTGAAGGAGTTCTGTCGCCCAACTCTAATCCTGTCAGAAACTTCCGCATGTTCTACTCATCGGTTGCTACAGTTCGTCCAATGATCGCGGCCTTTAAAGTGTCATACGGGCTAACGGTAGGTCGAACGTAGAGGTTGGCGACTTCAGAAGCGACCTGCTCTGGGAGGTTGACAACTGTGAAACTATGTGTGGATTTTGGCTAGCGTATCCGTCAAGGATGACTTCGACTCGAGCAAACCAAAGCCTAGGATCACGACTACGGAACTCGGGAAGTTCAACATAAACTGCATTTTCCACCGCAGTAGGATCTGGTTCAGAATCTGCCATGTTCACGGAAAATCACTCACAAAGAAAAGGAACCGATTAAGTAACGAGGAAAAATGTATTTTCGGGGAGTATGCAGAAAAGAAAAAAAACTTCAAGCGAACGTTTAAAAAGGGCTCACCAATTATGTAGTGGAACCAAGGCGCGAGAGGACGAAGTGCGTATCGATTCATACAGTAGACAAGTAGCTTATATGCACAATGAACGTAACAGATATGAAGAATAGTGTGTAACGAAAGAGCAATAGGTTAACAGACTTTACAGTCAGTAGGACTGAGTTGCGTCTCGTCTTCGGTGTTAAGTTACTTCATCCTCTGTTCCGCCTGTGATTCTAACGTCAGTACGTTTGGTGGACGTTTATTCTTTCACCTTCAGGAATCTCTTCGTCCTCGCAACGTCGTAAACGCCAATAACCATTAGATTACGTATGTATAACTTGCAAGTTCTGGCCAGCTCATTGTCAACCAAAATCCCCACCGTTCAACAGGTTTATTGTTTTCTGTGATTTAAACTTAGGGAGAAATCCCGATCATCGAGGCGATCGGACAATCTCAGCACGACTCAAACAAGTGTGGCTACACGTTTACTGTGGTAATTCAATCGTGCCTAATGTGAACTCGGTGGTGCGGCGGTCAACTCCGGTGACATATTAAAATATGGTGTGCATTCCGAATCCCGACTTTGGCAAGGGTATGCACTGCTGACGAGCCCTAACAAGAACGAACTTCGGATATAGTGTTTCTTGTAGAAAGGGGATGACTGAAAGGTCTATGGGAATGCTACAGTTGCGATCAGTTGTGAATGTTGTTCAGTCTGTGGAAATCAAAATACCCCCACTGTTTATCCATATCTAGAATCGCATACGAACTCTGAGTACAGGGTGCACATTTATAGCCTGCTCTCCACTTCAAGTGGCGTTCGACAAGTATTTCAAATCTTTTCATTACATTAGTTGTTGGACGATATTTTACAAAGAGCGCCCGAAAGTTCTGATTGTTTCAGAACGAAGCTTCCATCAGGAGGTAAGTTGACTGATATTGAAGACGCTACTCTGCTTAGCTCTTCTGATGGCAACATGAAAATCATACCGAGCGGGTTGAATGATACTGTCGGTCTACACGGTGGTAATTAACGGGAAAGTTTGTGATACGTACGCGTGCCCATTTCGGCTTCGTGGATCGGAGGCCAGGCTCATTCCTGTGGAAGGTGCGCATAGATCATCGGTATTCGACTGTCTTTGTTTCCGTCATTTAGTCTGTGCCAAGGAGGAAAGCTGTGCACAACATGATAGGCCTTCATCTTGTAAATAGGAAATTTCGCGATTGATAGCCGACGTATTGAAAATGCACTTATGTCATATTGCTCGAATGTCTGCCGTATCGTCCATTGTTCAGCGTGGCTGCTAAAGTTTTAAACAAATCGCAAAGCGACCAGTCGTTGACGTGGTCGTGGGTTATGGGAGCCCCGACCGCACCACTGCGCATGTTTCGTAGATGTTGCTGATTAAAGAATGATGTCAAGCTTAGAGAAGCTAAAGAGGTGGATATCTGAAACCATCGTATCAGACCATCACTTTCAGCCTGATTTAGTGCAGACAAAACAACGCGACGAACGTTAGATTAATATGCATAGTGATTGTCTTTACCAATGGAGTTCGGAAGGTGAAACAAGTATGTACAATGGTCTTTGGTGTTTGACAATACAATACTAACCACAGGCTGATAATCTAAGTTGCACATCCTGTAGACATCATCCACTTGTTGTTATTGGGTTTTTAGCCGTCACAAGGTTACCGTTTGCACTGTCTTTCACATCATGTAGGTCCTACCGGCACCAAGCGTCGGGTTGTTCAGCAACCGTTCCAGATTTTGGAACATTGCGAATGTCACAGAATTTCAAAAATGCGGGCATTTCTGGACTTGAAGACTGTTTTCGTTTGTACTGCTCCATTTTGCTCCTTGGCTCAAGTGAGCTTGTGACTATACTTGTATTTGACTGTTTTCTCCGTTATTGCCAGTTATGTCAAAATGGTTTGTAAACCGCTTTGTAGTGGCTGTTGGTCGTTGTCGGATTCCTATACTTTGGAAACCGGCCCAGCGGCTGTAATGCGGTAGGTGAAATAGGAAACTCTTCTCACAACCTTCGGCTTCTCAGATCTTTTGTATTAACAGATAAGCTTGATGGGCGCGGTTCTGAGGTGACCGTAGAGATGACGTGTTTTTATGACAGTTCGCCAGGCTCGCTTAAAGTGGAGACTGTGCATGATCTTATTCCACTTTCAATCTGTTATCAATCACTCTTTGAGGGTGACGCCGACGGTTGGGCGACTGTCGCTGTAAGAGAGACAGTCTGTAGTAGCTAGTGTCATACGAACCCATTCGTTTGGCTTTTGATGTTGCGTAGGTTTAAGCAGTTGGAACGTGTACTAAGAATGCCCACTAATTGTCTGTCGTATTATTGCACCCTTCTGATTGTATACCTCATTAGCATAATGTTCGATACCTTTTTGTATATCTGTCTCCGATAAAGACACAAGATTTTTCGTTACATATTAAAGCACTTCACTGTAGTACATTGGAGTTTCCAATTTACAATGTTGAACATTACAGCAGGAATGTGATTGGTCCAACTAACCCAAAGGGGTAGCCAATCTCAGCTAATAGTCTTCGCATTGGTTACTTTGATCTCATTATTCGGGGATCGTCAACAGCGTTCCTTAATCAAGACGGGGTTAACGGTCAAGTCTGAGCACAAATTTACCGACTCGATTCCTGCTAATGCATCAGGTTGCAAGTCGTGTTGTTTCTTCTGATCAGTAAAGGGTTGCTATTGATTAAGGATGTCTGTGGATCTGACGTCCAATGAGAGTGAGCTTTGAGATGATGGTAGACATCGAGCTGTAATGTGAGAATGAACCAGTATGTGAAACCTTTTTATTATTTCTCTAGTGAACAGGGCTGGCTGACACAAATACACTCGCATCTGTCCCGAAACACTTGTCTACGTGTTATCGAAGCACGCGGGAGAGACGGTGACTGGCGTACGGTTGTTTCTCTGAGTGGAGTCTAGTGTGCAATCGATTGTAAGTGGCTTCAGGTGGGTTGCATCACTTATGAAGCTCAGCCTCGCTAGGGATAAAGAAGCAATGATCCAATGGAATCAATATGTTGCTAAGATGAATTTTCGTGGACCTGTAATTTTTGAGGCTGCTCGTCATAGTTGAATTTGAGAGGGATTTATCGACCACAACTGTCAGTCGATACTTGAATGACCGGCTCGTAACTGTCAAGAGATTGTCAAATACTGGTTAACATAAACTCGAATGCGAATCTGAACTTACGGCGACTGTTTATCGACGGATGAAATGTCCTGTCTTGGATTGATGAGAGAAACTTCAACTTGTTCTTGAAGAGATAAATGGGACATTAAAATGAACAACGACATTCGTCTCCGTAACGGATAGCCAAGGTCGTAGTCCTTGTTTGACTGGAGCTGTGACACCAAGCTCGATAGTCAACTGTACGATAAGAAGAAAAACTTACAACGTGAACGATTGCAAGGGCTGGCCGCGAACCCTGCCAGATCAGATGAAGATCAGTACACATATGCCAGCGATTGTTCTGATATGCTGAACAATGCTGTATACTGGTGGTAGACGGTGAAACTATGGGGTCACAATCATAAACTTGTATCTTCTCAGTAAACAAACACTACTCTGCTTACAGCAACGACAAATTGATTTATACTTCCCATTTATCGGTGGGTATTCCTGGATGTGTCCAAATTACGTCCGATTTGACCCCGGTTATACGTGTCTATCCTTGAATGTCGATATGCGCGAAACATGTGCACGCTGTTGGACAGGATAATGAGCAAGAAGAATTTCAGCAACCACATGTCGTAGGGCATACGTTGCACTGTGTACACCTGTAGACCAAACAAGTAGTCAGGGCCTGTGTGCAGCGACTAGCCAGCTCAGACCCAATATTAAAAGAGTTTTTGTTCTGGCAATCGACTTGCTTCATCTTTGTGTATGTGTACATGTTTCTTGCTGTCGAGCGATTTTGAGCGTTATTGAAGAAGTTTAGTATTTATCAGTCGCTCAACACAATTGTCCACATTGTCAAACCAGTAGCGCAAGGTGTTAACAGTTCATTTAGTATTCTCAGCTACGAAGGTAAAACATTATATGAAATGTGTGGGTAACTCATTTGCTCCTGAGCGTTCAACTGAAATGTGAAAACCGGACACAAGTTAGGCACACTCATAGAGCATGCATTAGTCTAGTCAATAGTAGCTTCCAATGAATAGGAAATATGAATCTATGTGTGGTTGTTCTGACTAAAACACTGTTCATTCATTGGGAAGATGTGGGTTTATGGTTGTGACTCCGTGGTTTCACTGTTTATCGCCTGCATACAGCATCGGTCGTCGCTGATACCTAACCGCAAGAGTTCACTCTGAGCGGAATCACACGACTCCCGTCTTTAATTCAAATTCAGTCTAATTACAATGAGGTACTTTAGAATGTAACCCAATCGGTCGTCTCCCCGTCAGTGTTATTCGGAAGTCTCTTCTGTCAGCCGTTTCTTGATTCTCACCTCCGCAGCTCAGTTAATTATGGAATTGGGTTATGTGAACGCGTTTGGGGACATTGCATTCTGGCTATCTGATTTTTAGTTGGTTGTGTACACATTACTTATCTCTTTGTTACGAACTAATTATAGCAGGATTCATTCTTCCATATTAGTAGAGCCCTCGTTTTCACATCAATTAAGGACGTTTTGTTTTTGTAAGTGGATTTTCTTAAATTGTCTAACGTATGCAATAACAACCATTCACGGGATTTCCAACAAACTTCCCACATCTAACATCTGTCTGAGTATTAGTTTGATACTGTTTGATAACCCAGAAAAGTGCATTCAGACAGATGACACTCACTGTGTTTTTAACTCCCAGGATTCTAATAGCTGCAGCTCGGTGCAGCTGTCTGAACCTTCATTTTTTCTGGAACTGCTCTGTGTTTAATCGTTTATTTCATCCGTTTTGCACCCGCATTCATTTCAGCGAGTCACAGCCAACAATAATGGTGGTCGGCACTATTGTTATCCCCACCTCACCTGTGCCGTGGACACTGAGAACATTCGACGTGTGTTCAACGATTGCCGAGATATTATCCAACGAATGCATCTACGTCAATACGAATTACTCTGACTAGTTCAAGCGTCGCCTTCGTGATATGCAATATGGTTCAGTATCCTGGCACAATCAGCTGAATTTACCTTCTTCCATCGTGTTGCAATCACTTTAGACCAACTGGATTTTCAGATCCTTGCCCACCAATACATCAAGCAGGCTCTCACATAAACAATGAGGTTATCGACTTAAGCCTGAACAACTACAGTTGTCCTCGGATCCAACCAATTGTGAAGGCTTTTGATTGGCTTTCCTCTTCTCCGCAGTTCACTTGCTGTCGTTCATGTCCTCGTTTATTAACAGACGCACTTTTATTTTCTCCTGTTTCGTCCCAGAGCGTTAAAAAAAGTATATGCATGCGTGCATTGGCCGCGTTTCACCACTCTCACTTACACTTCATTGGTCTTTCTATCCTAATGAGATTTATACCTCCTACCCGCGTTATCCATCGCTTTGTCGCTCCACCAGAGTTTCGCGCGCGCGTACCAATCACGTAAACCTAAATTTTCCCAACTTATCTGAATCATGTTTGAATATTATGATGCGGCTTTATTCTTCTTGTGTTTGCGTGTTTGAACCACATCGCTGTTTACATGGTTCGCGAGTCCGCCTGCTGGACATCAAAACAGAAATCATTTCAATGTGGTCTGCATCCTTTCTTTCGAGTTTTACGCCTGTTTACCCTTTGACATGCTAGTAGTTCTTGCAGTCCTTTACCCAGCGTGACTATCTTTTTCCTTCTATATATTCATTTATAAGCCACGTGTATCCTCTGGTTAAGCGGTCGTTTTTAAGGGAGATTGATGTAGGTGACGTGTTTGCGTTTGCTTTTTGTTTATGCATTGTACTCAGTCCGTCTTAATTCCTTCTCGTGCATTGTGACCGTTCATCGTTTGCCTGCCTTACTGGGCACTATCTTTTCCGAATCCCTTAGCAATCATTGTGGTGGGTTTGTGTTCCGTTTTGCCGCCCATCGTCGGGAGTACATAATGATGTGATAACCTTTTCCAGTTCTTTCCGAACCCACCTCACGACAATCTCTTACATAATAAAGTATTCTTTTGTTCCGTCTGGTGAATGCACATCGAGAACTATGCCAGTTTGGCTGTCCATTATCATTCATCTCTCTGGTTGACCGCCACGATTACACCACATATATCCGATGCTTCATGTACAGTTATCATACTAATTTCATTACGTTTACCTGCTGCATACATTACTTTTGTGCGAAAAAACGAAGAGAAAGAAGAGCAGGAATACTTTGTCTTGCTCGATCGTTGACGTTTTTTTCAGTCTTCGTGTGTGTGGCAGGTTTAGCCTGACTACCCGCTTGGCTGTTCCGTTTGTTTTCAATCCCATTCACTCGTTCTCGATGCAATCACGCTTTCATTTGCCCCAGTTTCGCCTCTGTGTTCACATACTTGCTGAGGCAGATGAACGTCCTTGCACATGTGCACGTTGGCACTATTCTCTTAGCGTTTTTTGGATTTATTTCGGATAATTGGTCACATTCTGTATGCTGCCTGGAATAATGCATCCATCTTGTGAGAATTGACCTGTTAGTGTTTTCAAACACCATGGCTTAGCTTCCTTTTTCTATCACGACTATACTGTACGAGAATGCCTATCCTGATTCACCCGATGTTACCTTTGTTTCCTCTATTTTAAGGGTTTGGGGTAATGCTGTCGTTCGACCGCAACGTTTCCGATTATTTTCCTAAAGATCCTGGTTATGTACAGTAAGGTGTTAATGGCGTACTTGTCTGCCTCTGAATGCTGTTTAGGAGTACGACGACTAGAACGAACATCCGTCTGGATAATATGTGAACCAAACAAACGAAGTGTGATTCTGTTTATTTCAGTAAAGTCAATACAATATGAATGGTACAATTAGGGTACATAGATTGTGCACAAGCGCGGTTCAGTGGGTTTATTTTTAGTCAATGGTTTGTCGTAATCTAATGGTGAGTAGCGCTAATTTATTGGCCACTGCGAATTTAGGCCCAGACAGATTAGCGGTGCAACTCTCAGTAACCATTGTTACGTGGCTGACGCCACGCAAGATACTTCTGTGTCCAGCATGACTCGTGCGTTGTTGTTACTGGACACGGGGTGTTTTATGGCTGGTTACTATTAAACGGAAATCGTCAGACACTGGAGCACTTTGTATACGTTTCTGTTGTAGGAATGCCTCTATCACTTGCCGTTATGCTTGTGAGCGTAATTTTTGACCGCCGTCCTTGTTCGTTATGTGTTTTGGTTTCTACATTACGATTTGGTGTCATGTTCGTCCGTGTCATTCGTTTTCAAACTCCAGCGTTGAACTACCGATTTCTTTGCCTTTTTACTTTTAGAGATACCCGATGAAAATATCAAAGTTTAAAGAATAGAATAAATACCAGTGCACATTGAACTTATGGCGCAATGTTTATTTTCGTCGGGGTTGCACCTGTTTGCGGTATCACAATGGTACTATTCGTTCACTGATTACGTGGTTGGGATTGTCATGGAAGTCCGTAACGTAATGGTCACTGGCTGTTCTGGTGGGTAGCTATGATGTGACGTTTCTCGGTCTGCGGATGTCGAAGACAGTGCAGATTAAATTGAGTATGAATCGGATGGGGATCAGCGAAAGGTCACTAATCAAGAAAATCAGCTGCTTTTGAAGTAACAACGGTCTGCACGCGTACTGACGCCTCACGGTCTTTACTTTTTTCGCTCCAGTGTGTACACCGCGACGACGTTTACAAGCCCGACCGCCGTATAAACTCGCTCTGCATTTATTTGAACTCAGTCTCGTGTTGTAATTAGGCACTACTTGTGAATTCGTGTGTGGAAAGCCTTTTGGGTGCAGGAAGTTTGTATTTCGCCCAGAAGCCCACATATGTCCAAGAAGTTAGAGGTTCCATAATTGTGTGGTGATCTATTTGAACAGAGGGATGTAGCTTGTCAGTATTCATGGACCGTAGGTTACAAGGACGTTCTATTAGAGTTTCCTTGGTCTATTGAACAGTTAAAAATGAGATACAGCTTTGGTCGCCCTTCATGTTCAATATTTATCACCAGTTCTGTATCTCATCGAAAACGTGTATGACCTCTGCCAAATGAATAACCGTCCTCAGTTGATCCCAGCAACCCCGAACATCTGTCCGGTATGACCTCATGCGGCGTTCTGCCACTTCTATGTATAAGTCGTCCAATTTTTATCAATAAATCTACCTGCAACCGTTGTTGTTTTGTCTTTACTCCGTTAACTGGCGAAATATACTCTCCTAATATCCACAGTTTGTTTTTAATGGCTCAATACATTTACACTAGGATTGATCATGCTGTACAGGTTAAGCGAAATCTGACAAAAGTGGTGCAAACGTAGTGTATAATTGTCATTGTATATATGGGAATTTGCCACGCCTATTTGTTCAAGAAATGGGCTTATACGGAGATCGATGAATGAGCACGTAGAAGCTCGGAGATAGGCCAACGAGAACCTAGCAAGACCACAAGAAGTTTTTGAGGAGCGTTCGACTCCAGTTATCGGGTCGTACTGTGTTCGAACCTGACTCGAAGGCTAATTACGGAGTCCGGTCACAACAGAACCTAGATCTTGGAAGCACCCGGCAAGTTGGGGTGGACTGTATATAGTTGAACGTCAATGCTCAGATCACTGCGAGAACGAAGACAACCAGAACGATTTTTGCTGCAGCTAGAACAACCTGCAGAAGAGGGATGTGTAACGAGGGCAGGCGATCACATTATGCTCCTCGGTAGTCAGACAGAAACATTCATTTGGGTATTGAAGTAGCATGGGAAAATACAGGAAACATTGGAGTGTACTCTGGTAGGTACTGGTCTCCTCCGTACATGAACTGAGCACTGGCATCCCCGACGTCCTTGCGTCAGTGTAATAATCAAATGAGTGTTTGTTTGTTGTGATGTTGAAGCATGCACTTCGTGTTGATTTGCTGAATACACACGTGCGTCATTCGCGTTCTTAACTCACAAGACAGACGTCTTAAATGCCCCGGTGTTTCTCAGTGCACAAACCTCTTTCCTCGTATTGTTATATTTACCTAAGTAGCTGTTAGCAGCACAACGAACTCACAAAACTTTTCTCTTCGTGGCGGAGATGTTCTTTTGGTATAAGTACAGAGTTCACCAGCCTCAAATTTAACTTGCAGGAAAGCCTAACGGTTAACGTCTTTTTAGTTATCTGCTACACTAATTGTCGCTGTCTGTGGTGATTGTTAGAGTTGAGTTCAATGGCTGTTATCGTCATCACATTAATGCGGAGGTCGAACACTTTTTGTGTCTTGATATGAATGTATGCATCGTTATGTGTGGTAAGTGTACTCATATTGTGGAGTAATTTAAATTGACGATCTGGTTGTTGAGGCATCTGAAAGATGGCTCATGCTGGATTGAGAAAACGTCAATGGAGGCTATGAAATACATCTTACATTTCCTGTTGTTTATGGTAGTGAATGATTCCTAGCTGTATGGTGTCACTTGCAACTTATGTGGTCCCATTTATTATGATCAATTGAATGTTCTTCGTGTCTTAATCGTTATGGCCTTCTCTCTAACTTATTTCGTTAGTTTACGATTTATATTTTCTTCCATTCTGTTCCTGTAAGTTTGCTATAACATCCTTGGAAACTTCTTGGAAAATGCATCACACTGTTGGTGAGATAACTCAGAAGATGCTTAGATTTCACTGGCTAATGGTATGAAGTATGGATTTTCGGTTTGCACAAATCAAACTTCATTCATGAGTAATCGTAACTGCCGTACTTCCAAAGACTTTCTGATCAGACCTCTACAACAAAACCACCATACTTAAGGTTCGCTCCTGTTAGAACCCTTTAGTGGAGCATGTTGTGCCGGCAGTACTTGAGCTGTGGTCGTGCGTTCAACTTGGTTAGAAGACCTTTTTGATGGATCATCGATAGCAGTTAACAGGACCGGTACTGTGTCCACTGTCGAAGTGACTGGGCAATCTGAAATTGACTGGCAGTCGAATTTGATCAAGCATCTGTATAAGATAATGAAATAGTTTTGTCAATCTCTTGTGAATCTTTAAATTTCTGCAAATAATCTCGTTACAGTGATCTGAATAACATTTTTTGTTCAGTAACCACCATTCCCTTCTCTGCATGTGACTTATTCAAGACCAAACTCTCATCATATAGGGCGAACTCGAGAAACAACACTTCGAATTTTTTTTTGCTTTTTGGGAGACCGGCCACAATTAGATACGTTCCAGAGACTTCACACAATCTACCCGGCGACTGTCGTGGTTATGCGTTTTTTTCGTTTGACCAACTTAAGCATGAGTGCCACATCGGTTACAATAACAGTCTCTCATGTGGTGAGCGGCATCTTCTTATGATCGTCTGGAATGCGGCCACCAACACTTCAGACATCATCATAGACAGCAATGCATCAGTGGTGCACGCTGATGCTTAACTGCCACACAAGCGCGAAGAAGAAAAACAAACTGTATAGGATGAGAAGCAAAAAGAAGGGAAAGGAGAGGGGACCTAATTACTAACAAAGTAACAGTTACGTCTGTATTCAAACACTCAACATCAAGGTGCCTACATCTCGCAAACGAAAAACCGAGCTGTAGGTGAAAGTAATGCGTCATCATCGAGACAGCTTCCTTACAGTTTTCACTTAACTTCAGACAATCAACCGACCTACTTTGATAAATGGACTAATCCTGATAGGATGCAGGCGAATCAGCAGGTGGATTCCGAGCCATACGATTTACACTTTCAAACAGACATTCCGTCCAATCCGATTATGTGCGACCCGAGAACCTTTCCCTTTTGACGATGAGACCAGTCGCAACAAACGAGGACATGATGACAGATTCACTAGGATAAGAAGTTTTTTCCAAGAATTCGTCGGAAAATGTAGATCAGCTGACAATTAATTTTATCCTTCAAGTTAAACAAACAACTGATTTCAGCAACATTATGACACGGCTGGTTGAATCCATATCCAATAAGCGAGATAAATATAGGATATGTTATTATGTAGGTGATTGAGGAGATGTGTATCCCATATTGCTCTATTGGAGTTTCGAAGTACGCTATCTGTGTTGGGAACAATCATTTTTAGGAGACACGGTGTTGTGTTAGATGGTTAAGTTTTAGCGATTTCAGTGCCGACTTGGTCACTAATTCAACGTTATTAGGTGGGTGCAGCAAACTGCGCACAGCACTGTTAGTGGAGTAACGTTTAAATTGCACAGAAGTCTTGACCGAATTCAAACCGACATATGTTTATCACTGTCAAAGGCCCTTCTACTCGAACAAATAGAAACCTATTACAGAATCCCAAAAAGTAGATGAATTGTGTAATCCTGTCTATAGTTGTGCAACGCAGTTGATATATCCCGTTCCATTTTAGAAAGATTCCAAATAAGTTGATTACAGAACGGGAATGAGTGGTGTGAATGCGTTAACAAAACGCTACGAATCTAGAACGTCCGAAGTACCGTAAACTTGTTTACAAAAGATCTTAATATGACGGTTTTAGAGTGTGTGCATTTGTTGTGAATATATACTTTATGCAGATGTTGGTCAACTGGCCTTTTTTTATAAACAACCTACTGCAGTAACGATTATTTAAGAATAAACAGATTATCGTCCAAAATTAGTCATAAGCATCAAATATAATAATCGTTTCACAGTATAAGCGAAGCAGTACGATTACCTGCACTAATCTCATACTGTTACTCACTGTGACTGCCGTAGATTTCTGGATTCTCGTTAACGACGTTATGAGTAAACTGTTAAATTGGGGCACTTAGATCGGAGTTGTCATTTGCGCAATACGTTAACTAGTTTTGATGGTTGGTGAATGCATCACATCAAGAAGGTTTGCAGAATAGTTTTATGTTATCTGAACGGAACAAGATCAAAAACCGTTTAGCCAGTTGCTGCAAACACCCAACAAACCATGAACTTTTGAATCAAGCAACGTATTTTTCAGTATTTAATACACACCTCCAGTTTGTACATATAGCCTCATCGGTGGTTTCTCAACAGCAAATTCAGTTAGCGGAATGATGAACGATTTTACCATCGCTAAACCTCAAATCACAGGTTAGTGGACTGTCTTTTGGTATTAAGAATCATATGTGCCACCCGTGCTAATTCTCTTAGCGGTGTTTTTTAAGTTGTCCAGTTGTTCGAGAACACGGCTCGATAAAGAACGCCATCTGTATGGGTTGCGCCATCTGCTGATGTTTCTCCGTTTCACATTGTATTATTACGTACTTATGTACTTGTCAGTAGTTAGAACTGAGGATATAAATTATGTTCCATAACCATCTTTGAAATTTGGAGGTACTCGAGAGGGAACGACGAAGCGCAAATTTGTACTTCCGTGCTTATGTAAGGACCGCAGCGTAAAGTGTGTGGAGGCTTTCACATGCGTAAAATAAACATGCTCAGATACGAAGAAAGAAATGGAGAATAAACAAAAACACTGTCTCTCAGCATGCTCATACTAAGCGTTGAGAATATAGTATTATGTAGATTGAACATCACCCACAATTGATCGCAGCTGTCGCATTCCCATAGACTTTCCAGTCGGCCCATTTCGAAAAGAAGCACTAGACTCGAGTTTCGCTCTCATTAGAGCTGGAAAGAGACTGGAAAGTCTATGGGAATGCGACAGCTGCGATCAA
>LUCH01000981.1:53757-80368 GCA_013368495.1 Paragonimus heterotremus
GTCTTATTCTCAATAAAGAGATTATTAATGATTAGTAGTAGGGGATTTAGATTTTCATGTAGATTGAACATCACCCACAATTGATCGCAGCTGTCGCATTCCCATAGACTTTCCAGTCGGCCCATTTCGAAAAGAAGCACTAGACTCGAGTTTCGCTCTCATTAGAGCTGGAAAGAGACTGGAAAGTCTATGGGAATGCGACAGCTGCGATCAATTGTGGGTGATGTTCAATCTACATGAAAATCAAAATCCCCTACTACTAATCATTAATATAGTATTAGTCCGCTGATAGTTAGTAGCATCAATTTCCCGATTAGACTATCAAGGTTGAAAAGACCAAAAGGCATCTGAACACAACCCTCAATACAAGTTTCTTGCGTTACGCCAATTGAGATTATACGCATGCATCTCATACCCAATGTAAATCCGAAGGTATAAGACCAGAAGGCGCGTGTGTGGAGACGTCTGTAGTCCAGGTGGACTATGCTAATTTGTTAGATGATAATCTATCATGTAACTGAAATCGGTATATGTAGGAAACAAAAAATAGAGTGACTCCAGCAATAGGACCTGATTCAGCAAGAAAGATGTTAAAATGAATACGACAGGAAATATTTCAACATAGGACTACACATAACTGCGTTCCAGAATGTCCTTTAGTGTACGATACACAAAAATCCTGAAGAAAAGAAGGGTAAAAGACTCTCAATACCAAGGTTTTGGAACATGAGGGCGGATTATTTAACGAAGAATGGTGTTTGCTGGTTTATAATGTAGAAATATGTATTCTTGACTGAGGCTGTTTGTACCCAGAACGTACTCGCTCTAATTTGTTGACCGTGTGCATGTGACAGTTTGCTTACCCATTAAATCACGTATTCACAGTCTCGTTCGTCACAGTCCCATGAAATCATGTCTTCATGACCTGTAGCATCTATGGTTTCTGTATGTATCCTACATTTCAGTTCAGAATGAGGCAGCTGCCGCTCACTGAACCTCCAAACGCCCTTCCGGATAATATTCCTGCGGACGGTCCAGTACCAAAATCTCAAATTGTTTGTACGAAGCAACAAGCTTTGTTAGATGCTGTTTCAGTATCATAGCTTCTGACCATCACTATTCCGCTCATGGTCATGAGTTGGCAGTAAAACCGCTGTTGGGAACTCGTCGGTCGGTTTTCTTACGTACGTGCGCGAACCAACAAAGCTGATTTGGTTTCAGTACGGTTTCTGTCCCGTATACGGCTGAACTCCAAGCAAAGTTGTCGAGGGAGTTCGGGTACAACAGGATTCGAAACTAACAAGTAAATTAGAGGAGAACTTATGTAGTGGTTTTGTGTACATTGCGCCATTGTTTGTGAAAAGTATAATGCGTCTGCTCCGGAACTAAAGGACAGGTCTGAGCTCCAGGATGACGAGAAACCTGAAGCTCATACTGAAGCCGTTTGCGTGCACTATGCGGAATGTGACAAGCAGGCGAATGATGATGTACTGCCATCCAATGGGTGAGGATGCCCGTCAGCCACGCAGATTACTATTCGTGTTTGTTTTTACATGAATTTTAGAGGATTTTATGCAATCAACAAAGTAAAGCGTCTTTTGTGGTCGCGACATTGGTGGAACGTCGGGATTCGGTATACATGATTATGAGTGAGCACCATCAACATTAGATATGTGGAAGTATGTCGGTATTTTCTCACTCGATGTGTTAGTGAAACCAATACTGCCTATATTAATTTTCTGCACAAAATATTCTAGTACCAGTGGCGTTCTTTGTTCATTACAATAAGACGAATAAAGCAAACGCTGAAGACAGAGTGGATCACCGGATAATTTCTTGTCTGCCCACTAATCTGTCTTTGATTTGCACTGTGGACATACACTCTATCAAGCAACCGGTGATGCACAGTTCTATCTGTCCGTAATGAGTGAGTATTCATTAGAAGGCGAGTGAGGTGAAATACCTCTAAGTCTCTGGAAAAGTCTGAGGAGATAAAATCAGTGGATGGTCAGTCATCAGTTTTGTTTGTCCAAAACTCGAAACCAGTTTGAGATAAACGAATTTTCTCCAGGAAACCAACTGAGTTATATATGTCGGTCAAGTCAAATTTTTGCGGGACAAGTAACACCTCTCTTTGGTCAAACAAGTTTTCATTTCTCCTAAGAGTAGAATGAAAGCTTACAGCTTGAGTTATGGGGTTGGGTGTATGATTATTCGTCCACTATGACACTGAAGTTAAAAACGTTTCGACGTCAAGCGAGCTGATAGTGTCATCGCACAAGGCCTAAGCAAATAGCCCCCAGCATTTCATCTGTTAAAAGTTGATGAAGGTGGCCTTTGTGTACAGCAGTTAGATATCTTTTTTAACCGAATCCATTCAGTAAATTGTCCCGTTTTTTGGCTACCTGACCTGTCACTGTCCCCAAACTTTTGATCCGAAATCTGATTCGACATTTTTTTTGGAAAAAAGACGTGAGGGACTAGATAGAGGTTAGAAGAAAAGAAGACCTCATTGTGCTAAAATTACAAAATAAAATATGACCAATCATTTCCGGAAACGAAGGTCACTATACTTTTCCGGAAAAAGTTGTGCATTCGGTAATCACAGTTTTCTCAAGGTGCGCATAGACCATGAATTCAGCAGGCACCTCCGTTTGTGAGTGGTATAACAGGATACGTACGTGCGGGAACTAAAAGATGGGCCCTAGAGTCGGGGAGTCGAGTGACCTGAAGCGATTATTGAGAACGTGTGTATGCAGTGTTTGAAGTATACTCAAAGAGAATGACCATGCACAACTGCCAACGGATGCAGATACATATCAGTCGGGTAAACTAGTGTTTGCATTCATTGTTCAATATTTTCAAATGTCTTGTAATGAATTCCGTGTAGTAAATAATTTTTCTGAGTCAAGCGTCTTTTACGGTCAATACAATATTACTTGGTTTGATGATGAAACGTTTGCAACCCAATTGACAAGGTTATTGTCTGAACGGGCGCCTGAATATTTTAATACCCTTTAGGATAAACATTTGAACTACTTAAAAATATCATGGAACTAAATATGATTAGGGGGAAAATACGAAAACGACATGTAGCATTCAGCTAGCCAACGTATTTTACATAAACTGTTAACGGTTCACTTAATCAACAATAAATACTTCTCAGAACAGCCTGAATATCATTCGATCTGAAGGAAGAAGTTTTGTTCACATAAACGGCATACATTATTAGGCTGTTTTAATCGTGAGTTAAGTGTAAACAAACTGAGTTTGTATATTAAACTGTCCACCATTTCTGTAACAGATCAGCTACTTGTGCTTTCCTCCAAATCGTCGACTGAGACCAAACAGTGAAGATCAGACCACAAAATTATTGTCACCTTGTTCCCTTTGGTTTCCCACCAGCAATATATTGGTTGAATTTGTTTTATCTGTTCACTATCCTTACGTTACTTGGAAGACTACCTCATGTTATTCATAACACGTTCTTTGAAAATCGCGTGCTTTGTACAGCGAAGGCCACTCCGTTTTTGCTGTTAGTCTTCAGGTTTTCTGTTTAATCACGGTAACATACACTAGTTATTCTCTACATATTCTATAATAGATTAAACAGTCTGAAGCCTAGAACAAATTGCTTCTTCTCCAAAGATTTAGCTGATTCTAAGTCTACAGTGTTACTGGGGTAAAATATTTCACCTTTAAAAACGAATACAACGTCCTACGATTCATGCATGAGAGTTTCCTCAGACATGCTGTTAACCGCCCTTACCTTGAATACGAAATAAGTTATATTCCATATAAATTTAAAATACGAAAATAACTTTACTAGAGTAAGTTTTAATATTTTCCTACCTTATTCAGTGGGAGTGAATTACGTGGGTCAATTTTTGGTTATGAATTTATCACTGCTCATAAACGACAGAACAGGAGTTCTGCCGCAGGTACGTGCACTACCAGCCAGGTCTAACTAGGAGGAACAGTTTTGTTTAGCCCCCACTCTGAAACTATGGCAGTGGACATGAAATGGTAAACGATTCATCTGACATATACTGACTGGTTCCATTTTCAAACTGAGTGCTTACTGCGAATGACTGTGTATCATCCTTAGGTTTTGATGCAGATCCAAAGTTCACAAACTCACTTATGGTTTCAGCTGAAGGATGTGCAAGACAATAACTGATTTGCGAGTTACTTGCTCAGTTTAGCCTTAACTCAAGACCAATACAACCATCGTGAATACACAAACTTAGCTAACAGAGAGTGTTGACGACGATTATGTTTGCAGACAATTAGGACCTTTAAACACCTGCTAATTATGTAGCATGTACCTTGCTAAAACATTGAGGATATCTGCAGAGTGCTGAGCAAATAATGAAATTCGCACAAACTGACAACCTGTATGCTGACGTATTGTGTTTAAAAATGGCGGATTACTTGCGAATTGCTTGACTAAAAGATGTGCCGTCCATGTAATCATTAGTTTTGAGTATCCAGCTTGAGGTTCTCCGGCCTGATTGTGATCGCCTCTGCTGTCTCCAACAGTCGCGGTCTGATAGACTGGGAGGAGGCACGAAGTCCCTGTGTGGTAGTTCAATTTTCACAGTCGCCTGCTAGGTGTTTTAGGTGATTCAAACGAGAAATTTTTCGAAAGGAATAAGTAAATATCATCCTGCGTGTATAAGAACTGTAGTGACAGTGTCCACAACAAACGAGACTACCGCTCAGATGACACGCATGAACCACACTGTAAACCCAGCCAATACATTTAAAGTAGATTGTATAATTTAGGACTGAGGGTACCGCCTCACAAGGAGTAGAGCAATAAAGATTCGACAGGGGGTTTGAAATTGTGCATAAAAATATTTCTCTCATGTTATAAACCTCCGATTATCAATGAGGACTTTGTACTGATCCGCAGCTAGTCAACCAGAAATGGCAAAAGTCATTTAAGCGTGGCCTATTCGAGAGCTTGATGTTATATTGACTAATCATGCAGAGAAAGAATATCTTAGTTTATCTTAGATAAACACAATGACTCGAGGGTTAGATCTCGAAAAAAAAGACGAGACGGTATGAATACATTTGAGAACTTGGTACCTTCCAAAATAAATGCAAAATGCCGCACTCGAGGCTCTGAACGTTCTCAGTTTTACTGGGTTTCTAAGGGCTAGATTATAAAAAGAGGAACAGTGGTCAAGTGAAGTAAAATGAAATACGGCTGATCCCAGCTTCTCGGCTTTTTATCGTTCGTCTCGGCCCAGCTCATGGCTCGCTTGTTTAAACGTGTGACACAATTGAACAACTTGTTTGGCTCAAGTGATCAGTGTAATACAATCCGATACTACGCCAAAGTTCTACGAGAATCCGTTGCATCGCCAACATGTCAGTTTTCTCCAATTACTGATGGTGATTGGCGGTAGCCGTTTACGAACCACTAATCCACCTCCTATTGGAGAGTTAATTGAGTCTTTTTACAATCTCTTTTCAATCTCTATTTTATCGTATTACTGTTCACTCCAGGATTTTGATAAAAACTTCCCGGTTTATGATGAGGTGTTCTCTATCCTAAATCCACTCCATTTCCTATTTTCAGCTTCCTCCCGAGATTCACTTCATACGACTGGTAATCGCAGTTCTTTCACTACCACTTCATCTGATCACCGCAGTGGGTTTTCGGTAACGCACTGCACCTATACTTTGTGGCCCACCTGAAGAACCGATAAGCTGCAGGCTCCTTGGTCGTGGTACCTCTTATGGTTTGACATCCGCAGTCTCAAATCACCATGTACTTCGGCCTCATTGGATGATTCGTGTTAGAAGTTAACCTATCACCGAGAGATGCGCACAAATTCTTCCCTCTGACGTTTTCCGAGCTGAACTGTGAAACATGGGTTCACGAGAAGTATTCTGTTTCCTGAATAATGTTAAATATGAATCAGTTCCAGATGGTTGTGCAAATTGTACTAATCGCTTCAGATTGTTGTTTCGACTTTGCCCTTCGAGTGATTTCATTACTGGCTGATTGTACGATGCTCGAATTTTCACTTTTTGTCGAAAACCAATAAACTATAGCGCGTTGCTTGTTATGAATTTCTCAGATATTCTGCATGACCTAATTTGAACTCCCATTCTATTAACGTTCGTGGCGGAATTAGAACAGCCCTACCATCTCAACCTGCAGAACTAGTTTGTTATTAAATACAATGATATCAGTAGAGTTTACTTTTCGAAGTCTTTGAATAACTTGGCACATCAACGCAGTTTTTTCAGTTTATCTGGAATCAACATTCCGACACTCAGTACAGCTTTGTGTATTACTTTCTACACAACTTAACATCAGAGTTAAATGAAAGGGTTCCTGAGCCACCTGGATTTACCTGTTCATTTTTGTGTGTTTTAAGTAATCATTCTCCAACAATGTTACTTAAGAGGATCCCGGAATGCTAATTTTTCCCTTGAATATTAAACCATTTTCTAGACAAATTAGTCAAGTTCGTTTGAGAAGACCGCTAATTCTTCCGGCGATCTCTTCTTATCTTGTGGCTATCCGGTTCTAGTTAGTTCAGGCAGATGTTGTAACGCAGCATCCTATGACATTGCTCGTTCCAATCTGCCACTGCTGTGGGTTCCGTCTTAATAACATCAAAGTGACGCCCTTCTAAATCGGAATTTACACTATATGCACTGGACACCTTATCACACATTTGCATTTGTCTCATGTTAGCAGATCAATTCGACGTCGTATTTCCGCATTCTGATCAGTATTCTCTGTACCTTTCTCTGTTCAGCAGAAAACGATAGCCTCCAGATTTAAGCTAGCCCTTTCTCGTCAGTGCGAAACATTCAATTCTGCTCAACGGTGTCAGCGCTGAACCATCAGTGTGAGTATTTCTGGTGTATCGTTGATCAATACGACCTCAAGCTATCCCGACTGATTGCAAAAGACTCAACATTGAAGCACGACAAAGGGCCTTGTATATTGTCAATAGGGCATTATGTATGAAATCAACACGGCAGTTGGCTTCAGTGGCTTGACGTCGACCTTGACTGACGACTATGTTGATCACCCCATGACAGGTTCCAGGGTTGTTGTTCGGTTTATGCTTATGCCCCGCCTGATGCACTTGTTTGACCTTTCGGTGTGCGTCGTGTTGCGTGTCACAGCTGAGACCATTTTGTCTGGAGGCGTTCTTGACACGTTCCTTCTTTTCACAATCTTAATTCATTGATGAAGGCTTCCAACTTCAACAATTCATCGATATTCCGTTCCGCAATACTATCACCCTCAGTTTAGTTTAACTGCTATTCCACTAAACAATGATAGGTAATGCTGAACTGTAATAGTTAAGCCTAGGACCCCCAGGAAACAACTCGTTTTATTTTATTGAAATCTATCTGTTGTTCTTCCTCACAATTCCATGTTATTCCTTCATGGATCAGCACGCGAATTGGATGTATCATACCGGAACCGACTCAAATAACTGACAATCCCATTCAATGATGTCATTGTGTTCACAGTCTCAAAAGATTTGTGTCGACATCCTCTGTTTTCTCGAAGCCTATTTAACGTCGGCTCGACGTTAGCAGATTTCCGTTACTGATAGCCTCTTTCTCTCGTAACGTCACTATGTCACATGACAGGCGAATTCCTTTATTGATGCAGTGCTTTATAAATGTCTCTTGGTTTTGGACGTGTTCTATACTTCATTGGAAAATTAACTTTTTCCGCGACATATCTAACTTCTTTCACTTTGTTAAACTCCTGTATAAAACGTCACTGGCAAATTTCGCCGTATACTTTCAGCCCCAGTGACAAACGTAACCTCAGTGAGCATCCAAGCGGGGTCTCAAATGTGGTAAATTGATTGGGTTGACCTTCTAATTCTATTTGTCAAAAGGCCGAAGGTGACTCTTCCCATGTGAAGAATTCAGTTCTGACTCACTTCCGTTAGAACATCAGTGATGGCTGGTAAAATGTTATAACCCCCTCGAAGCACCTTATTCAGTAGCTTAAAATCTACACACAAACGGATACCACCCGACTTCTCTGGAGTTACGGCAGTTGATCGATTCCGCTATCATAGTAATTACGGTAATTCAAACTTTCAGTCTATTTCGCTTAATATTTGACGCCTGTGACTGACGAAATCCTCCGGATGGGCAATTAAACAGGAGCAGAACGACTAACTACTGATAAATTCGTAATGTGACCTAGAGTAAAAGTAAAAACACGAAAATAATGATCAAAACTTCCCGAATCGGCTAATACGTGCAGAAGTCCATCATGATTAAGTGTAATGAAAACCTGTAACTGTATGTTCTCAATCCCACAAAACCATGAACAAAACCGGCATGAGATCAGAATAACTCGTTCTGTGTTTCTACGCGTAACGTTTAACAGCAGGCCGCAGTCTGTAATAATAGACGTCATTATTCGATCCATCGCCCGTTCGTTACTGAAATAGCGACACTTTGGTCAAGCGTGCGTTCCGAAATGTTCAGAAATCTCTCGGTCATGAATGATTTTTTGAACAACAGTGACCATTCCGTTTAGGATATGACTCTCCAAAACGCCTACAGAAATTGCCCAGTTTTACAAAGTTTCTTCAAAGCTGCTCCACATTCATTTTGCGTTCATATGGATTCCTGATTCTTCCAGAGAAACTGAAAACATCCGAACGTTTCTCTGACTGACTGTCGAAACATAGTCAGTTGTTATTCATAACAACTTCCGAGAGACAGAACACGGAACAAGACTGTTCATTCTTCTCATTTCCTCGATAAGCACCAGTTTTCTGAAAACACGATTGGCTGTAACCTTCTGCGAATCGCTAGTTGAGGTCGTATTGCTGAGTTCATCTAATCCAGTCCATTAACAGTTACCGTGAACGTTAATATTTACGCGTTCATTACTACACGTGGGAAGGGAATGCATAAAGGAGCTGACCGTTACGAATTAAAATTTACCTCCCAGTAATTTCTACTGCAAGCCCGTTTGTAACATCAATCAAGATGTAAACATTATAACGTTGAGCTGAGCTGTTGACATGCACGAAAGGAGGCTATTCCAAACGGAAATTGTTTGGTAGAAATAAGTCGAGAACTTATTTGCGGGCAGCCCTAAGGCATTTGGTTTGAAGTTGTGCAACAAAACTGAAGCTTGTACGAAAAAAATCAACAAAGGTATTGCAAAGTTACAACAACGTTGACTATCAATGCGACTATCTCTCATGATACACTTTAAACCGGATAGACTATATGGTTTGATGCCACGTTACATAACTCTTAGAACTTGACCGCTAGACATTTGTTGTATTTCCACAGCTTCCACGGTATGATAGCAGAGTCATTACGCTTATCAGTAACATTTGATTGTAGAGAGTTATTTGCTTTCGGTGTGAATAATCTCAGCATACCCCCAATTTAAATACCCTTGCAATTATGGTGCAATTATCTGTTGAATCCTTTCTTCCCCTGTGTTTCACTTTATTTTTCTACTTCGGCGACTCCTCATGCAAACGGCGAATCATGTAATGTCCTCGTGGCAGCACTGTCTGCAGTTCCATCGAAAACATCACAATTTTGTCATTGTTATCCAATGATAGAAAACTTCACAACAAAAACGAATCGCTTTATTCAAGTTGGACAAGCGGATAGCTAGTGAGTGGTGGTCACACATGTTTTTGAACAACGAAATCAGAAGACCGGTTATGCAAGATGGTAGCACCATTTCGTATGTTCTCGTCAGTTACTACACATAACAGTGGTGAACATCAAAAGTATGTAAGCGAATTAAGTTCATACACCAAGTCAACGTATACACTAGTCTGCTATTAGTCAAATCCATGGCAGTCGGAGGTTCAAGATCAACAGCTTTTGCTTACGGAGGACTGACTTGCTACGCTGCTTGTCATGCGTTAAGTTAAGCGGAAACACAAAACGGATTTCAACTTTTAGAAGATTGCGTTGAAAAGTTCTAGTAACTAACTGCATGACTGACTGTAAATGGCGCACCTCAATAAGTTCTAAACAAAACCGAATCTTTTACTTGGTTAACTTGACACTTGTGTTCAAGTCGTGAATTATTTCTTAATCAATGCTTTCGATATATCCATTCCTTCTCTTGCTGCGAAGACAAAGCTAATATTCTTTCAACTTTACTGAGTCGAAAACGATGAACTTCCCTCTGATTCGATTAACTGAATTCAGTAAGCATTTATCACCTAATTTCAAGATGTTTTTATGAACAAAATCGTTCGTGAAATTGTGTGCTTATCGACCTTTAAATGTGAACATGTTTAAACAGTGCGGCCTTCTGGCATCAAGGTACACAGTACCGGAGTTCCACTGATCTGATAAGGGCCGGCTGTAAGTTCCGTCGACTTCGTCTGTTTACCCAGAAAAAAACGAGTTAATTTCCACCTTCAGTTTTAAATTCCTTCAATAGTTTTTGACTAATATAGGTTGGTGAGGCTCGAAATGTTGCAACTCATTGGAGACCATCATGGTTATTAATCGAGAAGGCAGTTGGTGTGGCTTTGCAAGGAAACGGTACATCTACTAAACCTGAAGGAAAAGCTGTAACCGAATGGCCCACCAGGTCATACACGTTCATGTTCAGTTGCCCTTTGACCCTGATCACGTGAGGCAGAGTAATAACATCGCGTCTTATGGGTGGAACGACATTTCGAGCACTTCAGAAGTTTGGGCATCAAAGGAAGCTGCGAAAACTGAATCATGGTTCACTCCTGGCTAAACACAATTTGAGCGTAAGCTAACTAAAGTGCGTGGGAAAACCTAAACGCAACCCGTAATTTGACCCATACAAGGCTTCAGCTCGCCCGAAATTAGCTTGTCATTTCAAGTTTCATGCACATTGGAGTGACTAAGGCAGATTTGAAATAGAGCGGTTAACCTGACGCAACCTATATGGAAACAATCGTTGGGGTTGATTACTTATTTTGTGTGATCGTGGTTAAGGCAAATGGAGTGAACTGTAGATATCACATATTGCCCATCGAACTTACCTGATTTCCTGGCAAATGATCTCTGTAGAGAGTTGTTGCTTATCAGGAGAGATAGTTGTAAAGAGACCACTCCACAATGCCAGTTTGAATCACTGCTGTTCCTTAAGATGAATAAAACAATCAGAGAAATGATTACGCACAAGATATGTTTGAGCAACGTTTCCTGAATACTGTCAATTGCGTACGTCAAACGAGTCAACTGACCACCATTTGTATCAAACTGTACTCTCTAAAAATCCAAGCAGCTCTATACAGTTGTTTGTTAACTAGCGCTATTCTTTTCGTCAATGACACAACCAGTCCGCTCAAATGAACTAACCAATTGTCTACTGAATATGAATTAAAACTTCACTCTCGTCGTCAATTCCATATTAACATATTCCTAACTAGCAAGTGTGCTTAACTGAACGCGTCATTAGCCAGTGTGCTACAAGCTTAATGAGTAAATGACAACTAGCTATAGTCATGCTATGCAGTGCTTACGCAAAAAGGCCATGCCCATTTTCCGTCATTCATGTCAGCAGCCAGAGGCACGCCGTTTCCGGATTCTTTCTGATCCTATTGCACTAATTGGAATTGAAATTTCCCAAATGATTACAGCATGAAGGCTAGCAGACGCGGGCGAATCGAGATGACATTCATAGTAACATGCTTTTCTTGATATCAAACAGCTGAAATGTAGGCAGCCATTCTGGGTTCATTTGAGAGTGATCAGGATGAGCATAATGACTACAGACTTTGTGCGTCTGCGCATTCCAGTGACAACACTTCTGCCTGATAACATAGACTTCTCGACCCAATTAAGTAAATCTTTCACAAACAACTTGATAATAAGTGAATATACATTATTTTGATACGTTGTTTCAAACAACCGAATTCTAATGAAAAAATACGTTTTAGGCTATCCATTGGTATTTGTCAGTAGACATATCCAACAACGTATGGAAGTAGACAAATTTTCCACGGCTAGGAAGACTAAAATCTACGTTGAACTAGCTGCCAAAGTTGACAAGTCTCTGTATTGAGCCATAAAGCCTCTCGTCGTAGACCTCGACCGAAATCGCAAGCTATCGTTACCTTCTAGAAAAGAAAAGCAACCTATTGGGGTCAAATAACACTGTATTTGTCGATCTGTACGTGACACCAGCAAAGGATGCATTGACAGAGGTGATAGATTCTTTGACTCTAGGATGAAGAAATAGCTTTGAAACACTGAGTTCCCTTTAACCACTTCATCAGAGCAGAAAGAAGACATATGTTGCGATATGTTAACATTTCGTTTACTCTCATCAGTCCCTGTCTATCCTTATCTGTATGATGTATATAACTGAATGTTTTACGTTTGCGACTGATGAGAGTAAACGAAATGTTAACATATCGCAACATATGTCTTCTTTCTGCTCTGATGAAGAAGAAATAGCTGCCGAAATCTGATCAAGTTTTGACGACGCAGTCTACTATCTTCGTCATGGACCACGCAAACTTACAGCCCTAACGATCGCCAGAAACATGTACATCATTGGTCATCAGAATAACCTCGAATCGATATTCAGGTTTAAAATGGACTAAAATAATTCGCATTTCTTTCGTTCTACGTAGATGATCGCGATTAACCATCTCAAGTCTGTATTATATATCAGCCTGTGACTTCCACTGCGTTGTATCCTGCGCCCCCATTTGCCGTTTCATTTTTTCACTCCACGCCCAACTAGTGCTATACACACATACAGTCCCGGTTACTGTTGTCTGGTACTGAAGAGGAAATACTGAATTCTAACATCTACCAGTGAACGCTCTTCTACGACTATGTTCAAATTTATGAAGCGAACTACCTGTTTCAAATCGTAGTTTATATAAGACCGAATTGTCGGAAATTTGGTCCTCGGAATTCGGACCCTGTCCACTGTTTCTCCTAAGGAATCCACCAAATGATACACCGGAATGACTGCAGATGTCGGATTTCTCAAACAGTTCATCCTAGAACCAACCGACACCATTGTTGAACATTAAAGTTGTGTTACTCATGAGTAGTGTGGCAGATTTCATAATTTAGTTCAGACTAAACAGTGAACTCGTATCCAAATCTCAGTCCAAAAACCGAGACCCAGACAATTCACAATTGGGTTCTATCTGAATAATGGGATCTGACACACTGATTATTGATCTGGTCAGACTCATTTAAACTATTTATGAACCTGACTCTGTCCTGGACTTGGGAACCTTTATCTAACACTCAGGTTAGCCATCCACCCCACTACCCCAATTGTTTCGTGCCAAAAGGCGATTCAAGTTGTTGTGAAATGTAGAGTTCATAAGTCCACACGATCAATTTACCAGTTTTCGTGCCTCAACTGTTTTGTTCGAACTTCTGGAGAGAACTGGATGTCCTAACTAATTGTTTACGTCAGAGACGCACGTCCAAATCACGTACTTAACGGTTACCTGGCATATGGGGATATTGGGTGATCCGTCATATACAGCGGTACATATAACTATACCACACTAAGTTGGTATCCGAAAAGATCGTGTGAACAGGGGATGTTTTTGCTTATATTTGTTTATGTGTGACATTTGTTGGGTAAATCACCTAAGACCAATGCACCCAATTGAGCGAGTAGACTTTGGCCGGCCAGCTCTTCATTGACTGTTCTTGATACTGAGTAGCCCACCTTCTTGATCGGGGGAGGTTAAAATAACGTTCCACGTTACACATAAATGACTAGCTCACGCAACCTGTCGTCAAGCACGACAATATACAATGATGTACGCTGAAGTAAATCGTCCGTTCGAACTACGACACCATCAAAAGATATTCTCACTATCCTCTGTATGACAAATGATTTCAAGTAAATCACCCACTAAGCTGAGAGAATTTTCCAGCTAAAGCTATGCTTCTAGATCAGGAAGTTGTGGTATTTGGTTTGAATAGTCGTCGGCTGGCGGTGCCCTTAAAGTGAATGTATGAAGTTCAAGTCCAGAACAATCTACATAAAGAGCTTTTGGAGTTGACAAACAGAATATATCTGTCACTGTGGGAAATAAGCCAAATATGATGGATAAAATTTGTTGCCATGGTGTCTGTGTAATTCCCTGGAATTTATCAAACAACATGCTTTCTAGCTGTCAATATCAATTCTTTACGTCATCAAATCGGTAACGGTCAACAGAAAAACTGATGTGGATTCTAGCCTAAATAAATTTCGTTCATTAGCATATCACACTATAACCGATGGGCTAGAACTTTTCAACAGACAGAGCCCACATAATGAAGTCAGAATAGAGATGAATAAAATTGCGTTTGCTGAATTTCCGCTACAATGTGTATACTACCATAGGATGTACAATGCTATAGTTAAGTAATATATTGCTAGGTGGACCAATAATAAATGGGAACAACCTAAAACCTGACAAAAATTCAAATGTGCATTAGGACGGAACACATTTGGAAAAAATCACATTGTTACAAGCAATAATTTTTGTGACCACGTAGGAAACGGAAATGAATCATGTGAACTGCATTTGATCTCCACTGTTTAATAATAGCTCTGTCATTTTTGGGAGTGGTCAGGTGTCGACACTCAGCAGTATCACATATGGAAATGTAGCTAATTTTGAATGAGTGAAAATTCCACAGAGCGGAAGTCACAGCCTAAGGGATTAAATAGACAAATACAAAAGCTGGAACTCACAATTGGGGGAACGCCGACTACCAAGGTGACCGCAGCATCAACACAGCTTGTTTTTGAACACACAAGGGGGAACCGTGACTGTTGATAGCCAAAGATCCAGCAAACTAGAGTATGCGTTTCCGGATGTTTCGAAAAGTCACAGAGAACTCGTCAGGAACTTTGATTCTATGTCCTGTCTGCATTATATGCTTTGCAGTCGATGATGCTGGGTGTCGTCCGTCGGCATCTATACAGGTGCATGGCGTTTCTAACTGAGTTTCCAGCCATTCTGGAACATATTCCTCAATACTAACAGTTGGTTGTCAGCTTGTCCCTCTTATGCGGTTCATACTAAAGCTACACGAATATTTGTATAAACAGTGAGATGTGACAGACACAAACTGTTTGCTCGTAACCGGGGCAACTGGTAGAATTCTTGTTTGCTGTACTATACAACATTATAAGTCGTGGATACAGCAGCCGTTAGACGCTTCCTCATCAATGCTCGCTAGCTACTCCTAGAAACGGGAGTTTTAACCACACCGTCCTATTCGGTACCGTCATCACTTCTACTGTTGGGATGATGGTTCCACTGTACTTCCTAATAAATCGCAGAGGATACTCGTTGGCCTTCAGGGTGTCAGTCAGTAAGCTTAACTCTGGCTGTGGGATGTTCTATGTGCAAATCCTCCGCGCTCTATGAAAAAGCGTCCTGACTAGGCTAGTCTTTCGCTGCACCCGAAAGAAGCTTTCGAAATGCATATACTATCCTTTCCAGGTAAACTTCCTGTAGACGGATCTGCCTATTATACTATCTGGTCTTCGAGTGACTAGAACATCCAGGTACGGAAGACAAGCATTCGCTTCGTTTTCTCTCCCCAGTTTTAAGTCGGGATGAGCTTGAGTTAGCTTCGAAAATAACGTATTTGGGTGACTTGAGCTCTCAAAATTGACCAGAATATCATCTACATGGTGTCTGTACAACACCAGTTTTGACAGGCTTTCGCATAATGTGGGTCCTACTTTGGCCATAAAAAAATCTGCTAGAAGTGGACCCAACGGTTTATCCATAACATCCTGACACTAGGTTGACCAATCTGGAGTACGCAGACGACACAGTCTTACACAGCCCCTCTGTCGCAAACATGCAGACCATGCGGAACAAGGTTAGTAATCGAACTCGTTTGTATGGAATGCGTTTTGCACCTTCAAAGTGCTGCTTCAAGACTACGGCATTCCCACCCCTACTTTCTTCATTGTAGATAATTTGCTTGAGACTGTGAACAGTTTCACATATTTGGGTAGCACTAACTCATCAGCCTGTTGTGATATTGCTGATGAGATATCAACGAGAGTAGCAAAGCCACGAGTTTCTGTTTGTCAAACTGCTTCATCTGTGGCGCCGAAAAGACGTCCGGTTGTCGCTGAAAAGAAGGGTATATAATACCTGTGTGCGCTCCATTTTGTTGTATGGTTCGGAAATGTGGGCTGTTCACAGAGAATATATCAACAGACTTGCTGTGTTTGATCATAGTTGTCTCCGACAGTTGGCCCACATTAAGTGGACTGATCACATGAGCAATGTGGAAGTTCGCCGGCGCGTATTCCGGAACACTCGGGATGCGCGATCTATTGGTCAACTGATCACGGTACACAGCTTGCGTTGGCTGGGTCACGTACTCCGTATGCCATCTGATGGTTTACCGTACTGGGCATTAAATACTGAGACCACCAACAATTGGGTAAAACCGCGTGGTGGTCAAGCAACAACGTGATCACGAAATATGAAGACTCTGACTGCTCCATTGAGCAAAGTAGGTAGGTGTTGCCTGTCTGGATGGGGTCCTTGTGATCACTCAAACCGCCGGTTAGAGACACTATCTGAGATGGCGATGTGTCGCAGTCAATGGCGTATCTGTATCCATACCATCTTTAGATCTTCCGCCTAGTCTTCTTTATTAATTCTCAATCTTCTCAGTAACTTTTTCTTCTAGGATATTCCACGTCACTGTTGAGGTGAGCGGCGGCCCGAGCCACAGTACCTTTGGTCAGGCTGATGGCTGTGATGATGATGATGATGACATATCCATGTGTGATCAGAAGGTACGGAATGTTACTCCGGAGAAAATCACATGAATTGCGTCTTCTTGCCTTTTTATCCAAGTTCATTTTGATGAAAATCTACTCGGTTTACCGCTTATCCAAACCCCGACACAATAGGCGATCTAACAAGGGATCAATCCAAACGTCGCGTTGGAGATACTAAATCAGGATTGGTTAAATAGTTTCGATGTTAGGTCTTACGGTTTTCTCCACTTTCTTTGTTCTGTTTTACGCTAATTAACGTACAGTCAGTATGATTAGCCAATCATAGATTATAATGTCCTCAATACTGTTGTACATCCATAAACTCGGATTCTCGCCTCATGAATATGAACTGCTTACTGCAACTAGTACAAGGTCTCCTCATTACTTGTGTAGGAGGTTTTAATCCGAGAACGATTTCCAGGATTACTCAGAGTCCTTAATTCCGAGTATTACATTCATCAAGAGAACGAATTATTTCAAATTTCCCCACAGAAGATTCCCGATGAGATAGTATCAGCAATCTTGACAACCTTCACCGTCTCAAATGTAAGCTGGTCACCGAACGACTGCGTATTCACTTTTACAAATCGTACTTGTTCAAACGTCAGTTTCCACGCGAGTTTATCAAAAAGCTCCGGTCATGTAAGCTGCAACCAAATAACTCTAATCTCAGGCGGATTATCAAATCCCATTTCGCATTATCAACAAAAGTAAGAATCGCTCGAGGAGATGCACGAAAAGTTGTTGTCTATTGTGAATAATTCATCAATTATTTGTTGAATCAATTATATGAATTTTTGTAAGTCAATTCTTCAAAGTACAAAAATGAATGTGCGTGATGATTGATTTTTAATCGGCCAACCTAAAAAAAATATCCTGTACTGATCTTTCAGAAAGTTATCAGTTTTCATGACCCTAGTGAAATTTGTTAGGCTAGCCGTTTGGCTAGCGTGAGTCTGGCTGTAGTATTTCGTTTGAAGTCCGATTTACGAACGCACTGCAAGTTCTTTCAGACCGTTGTTTTCATCGTTCCATCCAATGCATGTTGTAAGTTGTTTCGCAGTATGTGGGGAGACAAGTTGTCCATTGGGATAGATTTTCACTTCAAGTATTTCAACTGGGGGTTTTGTAAGTGATGGGTGAGAAAAAAGTTAACAAGGCATCAATTGCAATAAATTTGACAGAACAGTCAAAATGGTTTGATTCTAGCAATGCCTTCATTCAATCTGAACACGCATGCTCATGTAATGAAGTATAGATATAGAGGAAGACCGCTAAATATGTGACAAACACAGAGTCACTGCTGGGCACCAGTCACCGATTCTATATGGCTACACTAACCTGGATAATATAACCTAACTTCGAACGCAAAGGCGAACTGATACATTTAACTGATAGTGCCTAGTTGCATCAATTGAACATCGCTCGAGGTTGATCGCAAATCCCAAATTCTCCAAGTTGCTTTAGTCAGTTCTTTCCGAATAGAAGCACTATACTCGAGTTTCTGTACTGTTAGAGCTCATTAGCGGTACATATTCTTGTCAAGACCGGCCAAGCTTTCATGATGCAACCGTGTTGACCAGTGCAACACTGATCTCACATTAGGCCCCACCGAATCATTATGTATGGACGTTATTCACATACGACTGAGAGCAATGCTCAGAATGCCCGGTTGGCTCGCAAGGAATCACAGTAACTGTGCCGTTAACACCAGTCGATGACCACTAGGAATTCTCTCCAAGTTAAAATAAAGGACGACGTTTTGTCGGGCAACCTACTGGTTATATACTGATTAGTTTGTAGTGGTCAAGAAGAGTTACTGAATAGCCAAAGTAAATGTAAGTGTACCTTACTAGGCTATCGGTGATAACCAAATGAACGGGTGAAACAGAATAGTTACAAGGTTCCAGCAAGTCACACTAATCAAAGGACTTGACTCACGGAAGATATTCACAGGTGTTCAAGACGACCACCGCAATACTCCAAATTTCCTGCATCCGGAAGTGGAGATATTACGGAGTCACCGTGTACTGCTGAAGCGCGATCAGAGCTTCGACGATGTTCGTAGTACGATGGAGTTAAGAAAAAAATGGGTGGAAATTAGGTGTAGTGTCGTCAAGCGACTGCGCAACAGAGAGAAGAGCAGACCAGCGTGCACAAATTTAGCATTATATTGCAAGGTCACTTTTGTAAATTTGAACAACATGCAAAGGTAACGCAAAAGTTGAACAAAAATGAAGCATCGTTTGTAAACAAAAATAAGGAAGACCCTACAAGTTTTACTGCAATTTGGTTGTATACCAACCACATAAAATATCCAAAGTGTACAACCAATCAAAGACGAATTGCTGGAGCAATATGTTGATGGACAAGCGGTTCGTAGAGTGCCACGCTTCTTTCTGAACCAGTCGGTTGGCAACAGATGACGTCCACAACACACACGGTGATCTTGCCAATAGCCAGTAGAGTAAATCATCATTGACGCTCCGGCACAATCGATATGATTTATGTTTTGTTGAGGAGTAACAATCGTTTCGTTACATTTTTGAGAAGTGGACTGTGGAATGCACAATATAAGATATATACTCCCTGGTTGAAGAGGTTCCAGACAGATTGATTTATTGAAGTGCCACTCCTGTTGGGAACAACTATTCGCCATTTGTCTGGTGGGCACTAGAGATTTTTACTAAAGTATGTCTCAATCTTCAATTGTGGACGCCTGCCAGACTGAAAGCCGATAGCAAACGGCCGATCACTTTCAGCCTGTGGGAACAGGACATGTAACAACTGAAGAAAGCAACTGACACCTTCCTGCAACTCGTGTGATCGCGACCCTATTGTTCAGTCGGTGAACTTTTACAGTCTTAGTATAAGATAGACTAATTATTCAACACATTCACCTGTTATCGATGCGAGTTCTCTGGAAACTCAATTATATCGGAACAACAGCTGTATACCACTTCTCTGGCGGTAACCGGACCTAAATGTCTGAAGACGGAGTCATATAGAGGTGTGTGTAACGAAAGCCAGCTTCGGCTGTCTAAAATGCAAATTTAAATGGCGTCCTACGGGAACAGAAACTGAACCATCGTCATTGAAATTGAACAGTAGACATCCGTTCCGTCGAGAGATTTAACAGGATAAATGGAAGCGGATATACTGACCAGTTCCTAATAAGCCACGTGAAGGTCTGCTTTAGAAAGCACCAGGGCATTTCACAACTTCATTCTGTAGCAGAATTGGTTAATAACTGCCCCTACCATACAACAAATTAGATGTCTGTAGCCGCCCCACGATCAGGTTGGTTTACCATAACGCCACACTGAATTAGTATCTTATAAAAAGCAGCATAATGATCCAAAATAAATCAGTGCATGAATACACTTTTACCACATGTTGTCTACCTATCCTGTTCGCAAACAGACATGTTTACTAAGCGAAATGTACCCACGGATCGTTGATTACGAC
The DNA here is from genome assembly GCA_013368495.1 of Paragonimus heterotremus. Lineage (NCBI taxonomy): Eukaryota > Metazoa > Platyhelminthes > Trematoda > Plagiorchiida > Troglotrematidae > Paragonimus > Paragonimus heterotremus. Next base: position 74,009 of record LUCH01000981.1, read on the forward strand.
GTACTAATTCATACTTTGGTGTTCATAAGGTTTCCGTGTGTGCCTATACAGTTTATTAATCTCGCCTTCATGTCCGTCACACATAATCGCGGGTTTTGAGTTAACAGATATGAGTTAAAAGACAGTAACTGTGTCTCCTATCGAGACGATCGGGCAGCCTGATCACTACTCACAAGCGAAAGTTGTCGGGCGTTCACATATGATAGTTCGGTAGTGTCTATTGTGAGGTCATTGGTGTAGTGGTCACCACGCTCGCCTCATGTAAGCGTGGCCTGAGTTCAAAGCTAGGCAGTGGCAAGGTTATGCACTACTAACAAGCTCAAATGAGAGCGAAACTCGAGTCTAGTGCTTCTTTTCGAAAGTGGCCGTCTGGAAAGTCTATGGGGATGCAACAGCTGCGATCAACTGTGAGTGATGTTCAACTTGAAACAAACCAAATCCCCGACTACTTATCAGTAATTCAAAAGTATGTTGGAAATATACTGTGTGTGATTAAAAGGAAATTTATTAGAAACATTACAGAAACAGACGTGCATAAGCGAGAACAACAAAAACAGTTCGCTTGACATTTAACTCGTCAACGTATTTTTTGCAAAAATGAGTGTGTTCCATGTGGGCTGAATGATATTCCGTCTGAAAATAAACGGTATGTTGTGCTAGACATCCTCAGAGGTTCAGTGGTATGACCAAGTATTGAGCGTGATCAGAAGTGCAGAACGAATCAGTAAATTCATAATAAAAAACAGAATCGTATACCAACAGCTTTCTTGATGTCAACGAACATCATAAATGAATTAGCTAACCCATCTCTCCTCTCGGCTAAAAGGTTGACTGTGACCGATCAGACGATGGACTAAACCGAATGAGAGAGATCTAAATCAAGGTGGATTTCGGACGAACGGGCGTATCTGATGGTCCGCACTACAACTTTGCACACCACCAAGTGGCTTGAGTTCCACCTCCAGAAGGGCAAAACGTGAACATAAACGTTTGTTGGAAATTAGTCAGAGCTATACCATAGAGGTTGGGCTTCTTTACGGCTGTTTGTTACCACACACGGCAATTAGGATACCGTGCAAATCAGACGGAACAAACATATACGAGAGTCATGGAGTTAGACTGAACCAAGCTGTGACAGTATCAATAAGTACATAAAGAAACACGGTTCATACAGATTAAAATTGTTTGGTTGGTTGGAATGGTACAGAATCGGTCACCCGATAATTAATCTTCTTCAAGAAATATGGACCGTAAGTTTCCAGCTTCAATTCCAACAATTAACACTCAGTTCTACCTTGAAAATGATGAAACCTGCAATCCTGAACTGACCGGTATTGCAACAGTAGTTCTACCTACTTCGTTGAGATACACCTCTATGACTCCCCAAATTGAGCTTGGTGGTTGTACATACATGGTCAAGGAGCAACCGGAAGTGGGAATAGTGTAGCTTTCGTACGACTAGATCGAAGCCGTGCTGCATGCACCTGGTCGTTTCTGCCCAACCTCAGCATTCTGCACGCCTGATGTGCTATTTGTCCCCTGACCTTTTTAATAGCTGCTTCAGTTACAGCCCTTAATTTTCTGAATGGCTTGTTTGTTCTTCAAGCTGTCTGGTCTGATTGGCGTGCCATATCCACGTGTATGAGCCAACTCGAATGCCACGAAGCACTACGCCACGACGGCATTGAATTCAGTCATGTGCCCATGGACCTTCTATTCCACGATATTTTCTGGCCAGTACTGATTGACTAGTTTCAAAGGACCCGGATCAAGCTTCATGTGTCCTGTTAAATTACAGTTTCATCAGAGAATTCCTGTTAGACGCGGTATTGTTGAATGTATACAGTAAGTTATTAAGCGTTTACAGTCTGCCTTATCAAGGTTTCAACTGTGGATTTCACTTAAGAAACAGGTCAATTAGTAGTCCTCCCATACCCGAGGAAAAGCAGTTAGGGGGTGTTTTACTTACGTCTCTTTCTTCAGTAGATCTGTGAACCTTTTAGCGTGGATATTTGAATGATGATGTTAACGCGTTGACCATTTATGATCAATGCCATTCCGCCTGCAGATGTCCCGAGTGTCTTGGCGCAAGCTGACTCACTTTGTCTAACATGATTGTTCCAAGTACCCTAATCTCAAATAAGATTTTACTCAACATCGGCTCAACCGTGGAAGTCGTTTCAGCATGCATGTTTCTGGCCAACTTCACTATCTATGTCAATCAATGGACACAGTAGCCGGTAGGCAATCAAAACAGATTCCATGGGGCTGCTCTAATTCCACATCAACGTGAGACCGACTCACATCAACATCATCCAAATCATCATTAGCATGTTCATCCTCAAAGGCGGAAACAAACCAATAGTTCGCGGTGGTTTTTAACTGCTGTACAAAAATGTCCGTAACGAAACATTCAACACTAAAATGTCCATACTTTGCGCACAAACGAATCAAACCAATCTGTTTTCAGCAAGACAGCATCTAAACGGTTTCGACTGTCTTGCATCATTAAATTTAATTACTTCGCAGATAACTCAATTAAAAAGAAAGGAAAAAGACACTGAATCTGACAAACTGCCAAACCACTTAATATCTCTTACCACCGACTTCGGGAGTCGCAACAGCCCCTGCTGTGATGACGAATTCGACCAACAATGATTAACGCCTTGATGAAAACTCTCATATCTCTATGCCAGATCATCACCTGCCCACGTAACACTCTACGCCAGCCGGAGGTATGAGAATGTTTGCCAGATGAGCTAATTTAGACGTCGTCTCATTTGTGTTCTCATCAACGGTGTAAAATGCAGCATCTTGACAGTTGTAAATTCAGTTGTAATACTGTTGCAATGCCCGAATCTCTGTTAACAAAAACCTTTCCTCCAGAGAAGCAAATGGCCGTGACCTTCAGTTGCTGTAATAGATGATGCGGCATCACTCTAACTACGTCCGTTGTCCCAAAACGATTTTAGCTGTCTATTGTGCTAGAGACCACCAGTTCTCAACAAGTTGTCATGTTCACACTCATCTTGCCGTGGGCGACCTGAGAATGACAGCGCAAACTATTATGTCTGTCGCGTTTTAATTCTTACGAAGTCTCTAGGATTAATTAGACAGTTGCAATCTATGCTCCCAAAACTTGAAACACTTGGCTACTTTTAACAACTTAATCAGCGCAGAAAGAACGCGTTGCTAATATAGTATGTGTTGCTAGAATTTCGTTAACTCTCATCAGTCGTAAACGTAAAACATGCAGGTGATATATGACATACAAATAGAACTAGGCGGCTTGTCGACATGCATGCAGCCACACCACGTACTGTGTCATCAACATCACGACAACCCGATGGGTTGCTTCAGCCACTTTTGTGCATATAGCGCCGACTGGCGAGTTCTGATCAACCAATCTCCGCCATCGACCAGTACCTCCAAGTTATGATTGTGTAACAATATTTCGACCGGTCTAAGTGAGTCACTTTGGTGCGCTGTTATCATGAGATGTCTAGGAATCGATGATGCGAGGTTTAGAACAACGGATTCACCGGTTTGTGACTGTTGTGTCACGAGTTTCTGGCATACAAGCGAGGTTTGGTCAAAACCCTGTTTCTTAGGGTCAGGCGTATTTGTAAACCTGATGTGTTGCATACGGAACGTAAAATGTTAAACAAAACATTGTCAGCAAACGGATATTTTGAAAAGCTCGTAGACATTCACAAAAATGGACCAGTTCAAACAACTCAAAAAAATCTTTATTTATTTTTCTGTAATCCAAAGGGAACCATCCGGCAAACGAAATCCGGCACAAATTGAAGTCTGCCCTATCCCGTACGTATGCAGATGCCGAATTACACTTGCTTCAAACCACCAAGGGAACAATTCTACACAATCGCGAAAGAAGTTTGTTTAACTATTATGTACCTCACGTTGTCTACCACCTCAGTTACAGTTGTAGTGACCAATACATAGGCAGAACAGACCAACAGTTTTCTCATGGACTGCTGGACCACGTCCTGAACTGGTTACAACGGGTTAACACAAGAGGCTACTGCGTTCCGTATGAGCCATAACATACTCGAGTACAATCAGTTCAGAACAGCATTTACGATTATTCTTCAGCATTCCTATAGGTGATTATCTCGATGACGGCATTAGTGATTGATTAGTCCTACAGTAAAAACTTACGTTATTCACTGCGTTTAACAAATCTTCTGGGATCCGTTCGATACCTTCTTAATTTAGGAAGCAATGAGGACGTATTCTGTTGCATGCTCAATTTTGAGGAACGGGAGTTGAACACTTCCTCCTTCGTGGAATTCAAAGATTCAAAGTAAGGACGTTCTTGTTCCTCCATTAGTAGACTGGTTTGAGCATGTGAAATCGTTGTATTCTCTTTGTGTAGAACACCAGACTGTTGAATCAGCTCATACAACAGAGCGTACTGATTGAGGAGGTCATGAACTGTACCAAAGATTGGTTTGATATCTGTTTCTCTGATATATACGAATGAGTTGCCCTGAGCAAATCACAAATTTTAAGAATTAGTTCATCATTTTAAAAATGCACATGAAATTTGAAAAATACTATCAAATGCTCAGTCCGCTTGTAGCAAACAAATCGTACTGGGGACGATTGAAAAAAAGGGTCACATTAAGAAGTATGTACGTGAATTTGTTTAGTCGATGTGAATGATAGCAGCCAAAAATCAGTGAGTAAAATGTATTTTGGCTGCAGTTGGATCGTCTCCCAATATTATGGCACCTTTCCGAATGTGATCATATTTTGAAACTGTTATAAATGATCCATATGAATTATGGATCAGGCAGACTATGAAGCTTGGTAGAGCTAATAACTGCTACTGAAAGCTGTTACCAAATCGCTTTAGAAATTACATATATGCAACAATTTTTTTGAAAGATAACATTGTATTTTACTGAAGACTTGTACAGTCCAAACATTTCTATTGGATACAAACTAACGATACTGGTCAGCTCGTGAAAGGCGTTCTATGCAGATAGCCTATCTAAGTCCCCTTCGCGATACCGCATGGTTCGAAATCACGGACGTGATAGTTGAGCTTCGTGGGCGCTGGTATTTGTTAAACTTGAACAAATATATGATGGCGCCTATCGATCAGTCCTGATAAAACAAATGCTTCCCTGTAGCTGTAAGGGTTCTAAAACCCCATCCGAAAAGAACAGCTCGGTTTTCTTCCAACCGAACCGCTATGGTAAGCCCATCAAACACTGCTAACACATTTGTCTGCATATACTTCTTAATCAACTGGTTGAACCTGTTATGTACGCATTCGGGTCAATTACCTCTCTAGTATGAAACGTCTCCCGACAATGATATCCCTTTGATCTACGTTTCAAAGGCTAATGTAAACGATAATAGCTGTTATGCGCAATCCATCAATGCCCAACACAACGCCTATCATGTGGCACCCGACACAGTAAGCGGTTCCAAATGTGTCAGTAACGTCAGCGTCGGTGATATAAACACAATACTCATTTTATTGTTCTGCATGAATACTGCTACAACTACTCAGGTTTTGTCACAAACTTACACGCAGCGTATCAATAGGAATGATCATTCACTGTTGCACAGTATTCTTAACAATACATCCTGTCTTGAAGCTACCTCACAAACGAAACGACACGCAGACCTACGGTGAGGATCTTCGACTCCAACACTTGTTCAGCTTATTATAGCAAACTAACTACAAGTCAAGTACTATCAGTACATCATCTCCTCCATCACTGGTACCTCACGAGTTTCATTGTCATTATTAGTGATTCGCAATAGTCAAAATCATTTCTACTATGCTATCCAGCTTTTGACTAGTGTAAACACTGTATTATATATCGTTTATTTTGAAGAGCAATATACACAGCTTCGTTCGAGAGAAGAACAAACGATGACATCAAAAATAAGCAACAGAGATGTAAAAGGTGAATGTAAAAACAGGCTGTCTGTCAAATGTGAGACGCTGCGTAGTAAGCAACACTGAACAAATGACAAATCCTCTCACAAGAATATCAAGCTTTAAAGAGCAAATCATCAAATGAAAAGTTATTTGTGTTGTATATAACAACAAAAAGAAAATAGGTAAACGGTCAGTGTTCACAAAATCCAAAAGGCGCTTCAGGGCACAAAATTGCTATCACAGTCAAGGTTTACGCATCAAGACAGAAAGTGTCTTTCATAATGAGACAACTGTCAGAGAGATGGCAACAGTTAACGCCAGGTTCCCCGCATAAATATGTTGTAGGTTTTTAGGCAACCTAGAATAGTCAGTAGACATAAATCCGTGACTGCGTAGGAGGGCAGCCCTAGTCGATGAATAGCTTTACTTGAAGA
>LUCH01000981.1:83231-111323 GCA_013368495.1 Paragonimus heterotremus
AGTTGGCACAAGCAAAGATTTTGGCAGGCTGGATGTCCACTCCCTGTTCTGGACCATTCCTGCGTCGCTGCACACGAGTATGCGCCGACAAGCCAGCATTCGATTAAGAAATCTGGCCACATTCTGAACAGGTATAATCCGCTCGCCTATCCTATGTACTGGTAGTTGCCTGCACGGAGATGCCGGCGGTAATTTCATTGTCTTGATCGATTGTAACCAGTACGATTAAAACCAGGCAGAGCAGTTGGCCCTATCTGGAGTTGCTGAACTCTTAGCCGGTCAAGGTTTGCACCAAGACCGCCAGTCGGTACCATGAGGAGGTGGTTCAGCGCGCGGACTGTTATTCATGTATACCTGGTGCACTGCCATATACTTTTCAAGTAGGTATTCTTATGGGTGCCTTCTGCTAGTAAGCAACTTTTGCGCCAGTACTGACGAAGCTTGAGTGATATATGATGAAACGCTGAGGACGCAAATTATGTGATGATCTCCTGCATGACTAACAATAATGAAAATCACACATATGACAGATCTGGGATTCACACAGTCGGCCAAGTTGACGCACAACGCCCACGGTTAAGTGAGATGTTGTGAATCGGAGACTACATGGTACAAATTTAGCTCGGAATTGAAGGCTTATTAACATCTTTGTGGTTTTACCATGAATATACTAGATACTTCTTGTATATGAATTACATTTTCAGTTCGTAATCATTTGTACCACGTGACCCCCGTCAGGGATGTCACAAACAGGTACCATCATGTATGCCTCTAGAGTAGTTCACACCCCACTACGTTTGCTTCTTATCTGGATGTAACCATCGCACCAACTGCTGACGACGACCTAACGACGAGGCGACTAAGTGACTGAAATTAGGGATCACGTTGATTCCACTGTAGAACTACAGCGTTTTCTGATGCAAGATCTATTCAGAAGCTCACGAGATTGATTAGGGGTTATCATGAGGATATTAGAAATGAGATCATAGTAGAAGAAAACGTTGGACATGTTTTCTGACATCCACAGCCATTTTTCAAATATTTATCATCACAGCTAGATGTGAGAAGTCAAATGTCGCTTTGCGGACGGCGCTGCAATACGGATTATCTGTTATTCTCGACGATATGTGCTTTCGCAAGATTTCATTTTTTAGGGGTGCTGCAGTCAGTTCTTCTAGCACTTTTGTTGGATCAGTAGGTGTTATTTTTGGTAAGATTCTCATTCAGTTGTTTGGCATAGGCTGGACTTCGAAGGTTGTTGTAGGGAAAGCGGACACTGTGATGAGTTCACTTATTTCCAAGAGTCAATCGTCAAGATAGGTTGTACAACTTTTTATCTGATTTCATATGGTTGCACTAGGTGATCGAGGGGTTCAAGGTCAAACCAATTTCAAACAACCTATCGCGCAGGTGTTTCAGTCCATTTATAAATACAAATCAGAAAACGAAGACCGTGGGATGATATTATTTCTCGCATTCTCCTCAGCTACAAACGTGTATTTTGTAATGCACAGCAGATTTATTGAATCATTGCAACTCCGAACAACGAACAAAACCAAACTACTGCGTCATGCAATCAAAATCAAACACATCTACAAAATCTTCAATATTTTGAGGGAGTTACTTTTGTACACATATGCACGGTTCTAGGCATGTGATTAGCAGAGTTTCAATGAGCTTCAGCAGATGTGAACATCAATTATGTAATAGAACTATGAAACAATTACGTAAACCTATGGTATGCCCGTTTTTGAGCATATGACGAGTGATTGATGATTTAGGCAATCGATCGTTGGCTAACGCAGACAATAAACTGGGGTGGATTAGACGTTTAAACTGTTCAACTACACCATCTGAACTTTGTATAACCTCGACCTACTCTGTTTAGTACACTGAGACCATCGCCAGTCGCATGCGCATTACAGAACAATGTTTGCAACCATACTACAATCGTCATCGGCTTGTCCTGATGGAAAATCTGCTCAAAGTGAATTCAACTTGCTTCACCACAGAAGCACGCACACAATAATCCAGTCATCCTTTTTGCCCATTCATTTCGACTAAGACGATGACAACACTTGAGAAAGATATAGCGCAGATTCGACGGTCCAAATAATAAGCCAATAAATATTCTCCAAAACACAACTTACCACATTCTGCTCGCAGTACTCCTCTATCAGGTAACTGCCAGTACGATCATTAGCTTTTCTAGAGAAAACTTTGACAAATATACCTGCCAGCCAAACAAGTGCAATTGCCCACAACCCGTTCGTGATGAAGAACGGATAATGGGTGTTTTCAAGGAAGACACTCCTGTAGTTCTCGTGAACGAAATCTTTCACTGTCCACAAGTAAAACAAAAAGGTGAGGCGATAACGTCATTATGAATATTCTCATTGTTAACAACGACAACAACAGCAGAAACAAAGTTATTGTCGAGGTTTAATGTTTGAGCAAGTATGAGAAGGTGAAGAAAATGATTGGTCTCAGTTCGAGAATTGAAGAGGTCAGAGTAATCGCTAGAGCTATGTAGGCCTCTTGCGTTCAAACTTAAAAACATCCGTACGAGGATGAGCGAATTATCGTTTTTGTAGCACCCATGTTGACCTAGTTTTCCGAGATTTCTTGACTAGTTTTTCTCTGTGCTTTCACAATTAATGGCTCAGTGGTCCTGATACAAATGCAATGATACATCTAAATGTTCCACTGTTCCCGTTTTGTTACCGACATACAATAGTTTCCAAATCAACTGTTGCAAAGCGTTTTACCATATGGTGTCACATGGTGCTTCTAATGGCATCAACACATGTTAGATCAGGCTAAAATGAGTCGACTTAGGAAATCAATATTCCTAAGTCGATGGGGAATACTGCAGTACAATCGTTGTTGCAGTTTCGCCAGAATTTCGTAAGTTACAAAACATTGGGAAATAAGCAAAATGTCTACGGAACAATGTGTTAAAATTTACACAAAAGAATACGCGTTGAAATTGTACGCATGCGAAGACAAACGCATGGAACGTACTGTAAATATACGAACAAACGTACGGGGACGGATGCGAAATTGACCTACATGACATTAACTCATCTATCTCGCCAATGCATGCGACTTTACTTTGGTTATGCATTTTCGACCAAAACGTCGGTACACTGGTTGTAGAAATTTGTCTCCAACAAAGACGGACCACATGAAATACGACTGGTTTCCAACGTGAATCATGTATTATTAAGGCATCAGTGGACGGGTTGGGTCATTGCATATCCAGAATCCATATTTTGGGAAGGTGTTGACTTATATATATCAGTTACGAGGTACACACACACGAACATAAATATGATTTTTTATGTCTAATGAATATCCACGTTATCAAAAGTGAAGTAACGACAGTCTTTTTGGTAACACGTTCAGCACAACGTATATAGATGTTCAAGGTCTATTTCCAGCTTCTGGTCTTTAAGGCACTGAGACCTGCACTTAAGACTTTGGGCCTTTGAGTTGTTTCATACTATTCAGAAACGAAGCCACAAGTTGAATGTAAAAAAAAGAAACAACCATACAGGGCGGAAGAACGACAGTAGGTGGATAAGGCTAACGACGAGTAGTGTCACGAAATGGTCATATTTGTTCTATGCGTAAATTTGCGTTCCTCTTGAGCAAGGCGAAATCAGCTGGTTGAAATGTTGAGTATTACAACTTGCTTGTAATGTTACGTACTTGTCAATCAATTTATTAAAACGTATTAAGCACGACGTCCGAACTGCTTGACTTCATTCGTACTAAATTTGGTATGGTTATATTACGGTTACAGCGATAATCTTCAACAGCCAAGTGTTATCGATCGTGAGCCGCGGTGGTTTAAACCATTGGAACGATGGAGTCAAGTGACTTGATGTAAACTGTCCGTACTGTACCGTGCCGGCTAGTCTGGCTCTGATATGTCGTATTCGGTTGCTAATCTGACTTGGTTAGGAGAATTGCTTGTTGGGTAAAACCTTTGGTTTGGATTCCGAATTCTTTATCCAAGTCCACACTTTTGGGCCGATCGGCTGATCTGTGCAACTTCAGATAGCAATTTTGTTAACTGCTGACACAGGCATGGCACTGTTTGCAACACTCGGTTTAGAGGGAAAAACTGCCGTGTACTCATGTGCTTCAGAGACTGGAGTCAATATTCAACAAATTTGAACAGACAACAATACATTGGCTGTTTTTTTTGTCCGATCTCCTGTTTTCACCAAGTTGCCGAACTAGATTGATGAACTGTTTGTCAAGTGGAAATGCAAACTTTATGCATATATACACATATCACAGGTGAACTGTTGAGTAAATTCGTTACGTTCTCCTTGATCTTATTGCCGAGTGGTTAATTGTATATATGTGCATATATATATATATGTATTTAAAGTATTAAAAAGGGATAAACACTGGGTAGTGAACGATTTATTGTGACGTTTCAAATCCACACTAGGATCCATTATCAAACACTGAGGAACAAAGCTGTGGTCCGTAAAGTATGCGGACTAAATTTGGTAGGGATGTAATCAATCGTTTTAAAAAATTTGTGCAACATTTTTTTTAAATGAATGAATTAAGAAGAACTCAAAGTTACGAACAACTTGTAGTACTCAAAATTGTTGTAGTCGTATACACTACTCCTGATCGAACTCAGTAGCGTGAATGTTATTGCTTGACCGAGTTGCTTGTGAAGTAAATGCACATAATGACGCGGGACACTGAAAGTCGTAAAGAAGCGGTCTTGCTGATGACGCCTTACTTTCACTTGTAGGTCGGTTGTTTGTTTGTAATGTGTGGGCATCTTGATGTTGTATGTTTGAATATAGACGAAGCTATTTTCAGTTGATAAATCGTTTTATTTCTCAGTCTTTTTTCTTCTCTTCCTCTATGAATTTTGCTGATGAGGAAAGCCATCCGAGGTGATTGAAACGTTGTATATCATGACCTAATCTCATCATTGTGTTCTCAGTCTGTTCATGAGGTAACAAATCCATTATTGCTTGTTTAAGCTGTACATATCATACTTCACTCGATTGAATTATTTAACTTGTGAATCTTATGGCTTTCACGTGACTCAAGATAAACCAAGAACTTTGGAGCAACCTAGCTCACTGCATAATCCGACTGTTTGTCAACAGCTGGATCTTGTTCTTGACGCGGAGGAGGCCTTAAACGAGGGAGAGTTGTAGAATCCCCAACCATACCCTCCTTTCATTGGCACTGAAGCAAGTCTAGACCAAACGAAAGTGATAAGTTCTAACGTTCGGAGCCTACCAAGCAAAATGGATGAGATACAGAGATGGGTTTGAACTGGAACTCACACAGTCCTGGCTCTTTTACAGATACGACTGTTCAAGGAAATGATAGATGCGGAGGTCTCTCATTCTACATACACCCTCTCCCGCTCGGATCTCTCCGATGTTTGTGGTTGAAAGGCACAAGGAGTAAGACTTCTCATCCGCGATAATATTTCGCCTACTATTGTGCCAGTCAACGCAGATTCTGATGGCATTTATGAAGGAATGTGGTGCAAGATACAGACAACAATGAACAGCTTCTCCTTGTTAGGTGTTCTATACCGCTTTCATGAATCGTTTTTGGCTTTACTGTAAGACGATCTGAGGATTTTTGGGCGAACAATCACGGCCGAATATTGAAAAATTTCAATCCACCTAACATGAGTAGCGAACACACAAGCTTGCACTAGAGTTTCGGACCGTTTTTCTGAGTCACTGCTTCAACTGGTCGTCGATTAGCTGTTCCTATGCCAACATATGAGAGCTCCCACGCGGTTGTAAGCCAGGTAACGCTCCAAGTTGGACTTGGTGTTCTCCGCACTAGGGTTCGACATCAATCGCGTAGATGTTTCGCCTCCATCAAGGAAGAGTGGCCATACGCTGTTGGAGATATGGTGGATTGGAGGTAAATAGCGGGCAACACACACTGGGGTTCGACGAAATAACTGAAGAATTCCACTTGGGGAAATGATGGAAGCCTCGTGCACTTTCTAATGGGGTGATAACGTGATCATAGTTGATGCGCACCGGTTTAAAATTAGAGACACTCCGTTGGCAGTCGTGGAACGGCTTGCACAGATGTCTCGCAGTCGTCTTCATGCTAATGGACCCCCGTGGGTTTCCGGGGGAACTGGGTAACATCCTGGAGCATAGATGTCAAGAGTGGGTGAGCTATCGGGCTGGTAAGCTTGACCTGTACCTTTGGTGAAACAATGAAGCGGCTGATAGCTCATCGTCTTCAGAAGCATTTAGACAGCGTCAAGGTTCTCAGTGAAAGGCAGCGAAGAGTTTGGATGAGACTATCCTGCTTGTCAAACCTCTTGCTTGTCAACGAGCGAGGAGTGGAAGCGAGAGCTAAGGGCAAGACTACGGAAGTGGTGTTTCTTGATTTCGGTAAGATTTCTGACAGGTTTCTGCACAATTCTTTGCTTATTAAGTTAACAACATAAGCTGTCAGGGTAAAAAAATCACTTATCGGAACCCAAACAGTCACTTTGCTGGTGTATTTAAAACGTGCCATTTAAGTTCAACGAGGGGATTTGTCTACAGACGGACGGTGTCTCAATAGAATTGCCGTTGGGACCACTATCTGCAGATGTTTTCAGGGCGAAGTTAGAAAACGAACAAGTGAGTTCACCGGTAGGCCAATAAAATTTTTATGAGGCAAGTTGACGAGATCCTTCGCGTATTTGATAACAACGTGAATCCGACCAGCATATTTATTCGATTCAACGCCGCACACAAAAATTTGCCATTCTCGTTAGAGACCGAAATAAATAACCAATTAGGCTATTTGGATGTACGTTTACGTCGCTGCGGTGATGGTTCATTTCAACGCGCGATATACACAAAGGGTACGTGGACTGGTTAGTACATTCCTTTCAATAGTTTTGTACCACTCACCCTGAAAAGAAATCTAATTAACTGCTCCACGGACAGGGCTGTTGGGATTTGCTCGGATGATAGTATCGTTGAAGATTTGACTACCATATGTACAGTATTCATATTAAATGACGACCCGGAAAGGTTCATAGACAGAGCTTTGCAACAACAGAGTGAAAGGGGCCGGCTGCATCAAGCAGAAAAGAAAACTATGTACATCGATTGACCCTTCAAGGGTGACACGTTATCTGAAACTATTACACGTAGGCTCACGAAGGCAGTTAGTTTAACGTTCTACGCGGCTAAATTACGTGTCCACTTCACATCCAATCCGGTTTTGTGCCCACGACTAAAAGATAAAGTGCCTGTTTCTGCAGCCTCATTTTGTGTATACTCACCCAACTGTTTCTGTGGAACCAGTGATGTTGGCATCAGGACCAGACGCTTATCTGAACGAGTCCTGGAACATCACTCAGGTTGGCTCAATGGTGTAATAACAAAATCTGTTAACAGTGTTATACTATGGCACCTGGTGGATTCGAATCACTCTGTCAATGTGACGGATGCATTTCGTCAAATCTACCGAGTTAAATCCACCCAGTGGAAGATAGTGAGACCTGAGATTCTGTTCACAGCTGAAGCTATTGGAACTTGCCTATATAACCTATCCCTGAGCGCCCAGAAACGTTTTGTTTAGGTTTTGGATCTGACATGACCAACCCCACACCCTGATAACTTGTCAAGACCCACGGTTCAAGTGGCTACTGGATTGTAGCGTGGCAATGAACAGACTGACATCTTTAACCACTCGGTCCCTGTTTATCCCCTTTAATGATTCCCCTGTAAAATTTTTGATATAAATTTGATGTATTTAGCCTGACGATGACTCACTAAAAACGAGCTTGTTTGATACACAGTGTTTTTCATGATTTATCGGACTAGCTGCCTTCCCCCAGGGGTACTCCACAAAGGTGAATGTTCGGCCTCTTATTGTTTTCGATTTTTACCAACGATCTACTGGATTAGCTGCAGTTGCTTGCCTCTTAGGATGAAGATGGCGAAACATTTCAACAGGATGGTGCCCGTCTCTAAATCCAAAGAATTGCTCTTTGTGCATCTGGAAGATGTCGGAAATGTCAATATATATCATGCCGGCAGATACTTGTTAACGCAATGTAGTAGCGAACAAAACCTTGGGGTCCTAGTGTCTGACATTATCAAAACACAAGTTCACACTAACCAGGCCAACGCTAAAGCTAGGAGACTGCTTTGAGCAGCCCGCCGATCCTTTGCTGAGGCGTGCAGATAGGCATTTTGTTTACTTTCTCTCGTCTCACATTCTCCCGAAATTAGAGTAGGGCTACACAGCAGTGTTTCGCTGTATACAAATGACGTTTTTCGACTTGAAATCGTGCAGAGAACAGCCGTGCGCAAAATGACTGGAGTGAGGAGCCTCTCCCACAACTAACGGCTACAGTATTTAAACATGTACCCCCAGAGTCACCGGCGACCACGCGGTGACCTTACTACGATGTTATATCTCACGAAATGATGTGGGGGAGGAGCTTAAGGTAGATTTTCCTCTCCAAAATGAGTACAGATTATGTCATCATCCTCTTACGATTTTCAAACAGCGACCAGGACCACTTCACACTGTAATCCATCAGTCTTGATGAGCCATCATTAGATAGATTGGGCTACTAACGCAAAAGGTGCTGATGCCCAATTACGTGGCCTTCAACCGGTTCCTAAATGTGCATATGATGGTGCGAGGGGCGTTAGGTATCCTCATCTTGCTTATTCCATTGTCGAGCTGCCTAGTGAAAAGGTTCACACCGTCGGTTTTCTCTGAATGAGCAGTGAACAATGAACACATGAGTTCAAATTGGTCTTACGTTTCTGCTGAACTCTAGAAACGTACATCTTGTAAAAAGCCGTATTATGGCAGCCTTAACAGTTGTTTGTTCTCATTTCACTCACGTGTTAATAATATGGTAAATTCAAGTTGAGTCGTGTGTCTCGGATGCTGAACTACCAAATCAAGAAAACAAAAACAAAAATGGTCTAACAGGTACTAAACAATCTCAATTTAGTGTTAAAAGCAGCGCCTTTTTATAGAGCAACAAACAGTAATTACGACTGCTGGTGGGCGACAAGCGTCCATGCATTTTGATTGGAGAGTACGTCGCTACGTTCCAGAACAAACTCAGTCGTTTGAATCTGATACACGTAGAAACGGCAACTGATCGCCGTTTTTGATTGGTTAGTATTAACAGAGCATAATTCTGTTTGCAGCAGTTTGTTCGTGAACCCTGGCCGAAGCTTCTGTGATCAACATACCAGTCCAGTACAATCTTTTTCCATCCCTTCCCTTTTGATAAGCTTGTAAAAAGTCTGAGCATGTGCAGTGGGGTGGGTTAAAAGCTAATGGGAGAATGTCGTGTCACGGGTGCAGCAAGGCGGTAGACGTGACTATTGTGAGATAACTATTTTGCACAGTTGACGTATGGAGTTTAATTTGTTAGGCTGTGCTGATCTTTGGTGCTCCGAATGACAGACTTATGGAGCTTAGCTCTGTGTACATTTTTCTAATTCAGTTACGTTGACTTATCGGTCTATCAGTCAGAGATATTTCCAACCCTAGTCTAGTGAGGAGAAGAAATCATACTGTGCTACTCACACCACTGTTATTCAGTAGTGGGGGCCAGCGCATAGATTTTGACATTGAAGCAGCAGCAGGAAAAATGCAAGAAGTAACGTCGGAGCACAGCATCGAATGAAACGTTTCGCGGTACGTAAAGGAACTGAGCAATGGTCTATGTGGCAACCGTGGCCATCTGGGCCCAGTACCGTACACAGATGAGTGTTTTTGTTTCTTGTCATGTTTAAATACATAACCCATGTGTTGGCTTCCTGAATAAATAACCCTTGCGCCATCCGTGTTCTTGGTTCACAACACTAGTCATAGTGTCTTGTTAAATGTGTGTACATGGTAAACTAATGTCTGTCTGTGCGGCGACCTCGTTTACACCATTCATGGGGCAAGCGATGCAAATAAATATGACCACATGTCAGACTTTAGCAAAAATAACTAGTCATGACAATTGACCAGCAAGTTCGAACTAATCAAAGCCAACCTGGAAGGTCTATGGGAAGTGACCATCCATTTCATTCGTTCCCAACGGCCTTAAACCTGACAGGAACATATTATGGCTGGGGCCGCCGCCCACCACAATAATGACATGATATGATCTAGAAGAAGTAAAATTTATCATGAAAAGATAAAGATTAATAGCAGAGTTAATCGGTATGGATGACCAATAATGTTCTGCTCAGTTGAAAGTGATTTAGAGTAGCGCGTATACTAAATTCCTGAATGGTTCGTAACTACTCATAACACTTGCACCCACCTGATGATTCTAACTGATATAAAATAAACGACAAACTTAACTTAGTCATGCTATCTCTTGAACAGCTAACCATTTTTCAGGTTGAAACCGAGTAATGTTATATTTTACGAATTCAGGCATATGCACAGGCTTATAAATATATACACATTTATGGGGTAAATTCGGCTGTTTTTCTACAACGTTCGCAAGCAGAACGGTTACTAATACAATCAATTTTGCAGCGTCAACGGGTCAGATTCTGGTGACCTCAATTCAACATTGATCATCAATGCTTTCATCTTACCGAAAAACGTCCATTATCTCTTCGTTAGTCATCAGTATTTCTTTCCTTCAAACTACTAGCCCTAAGTGTGTTGCCCAGCTTCTCATGGGTTATCGGGTCTTGACTAATTATCGCGTAAATTCTGCACAATAAAAATGATGTTTTGGATTACTTAATATCTATTAACAATTTCTATTGCAGTGTGACGGAGCACACCGGTTTTATGCTACTCATTATGCCCTACAGTTATGGATGGAGTAGGTTTCTATATATGAAGGTCATGTTCAGAACACAGATGGGCTCCCGGAACGACTGAACAGACACAAAAACCAAAGGGCACAAATGACGATACATAATAGGGACACGACTAACAAGTAATTAACCAAGTGGGGACGTTAGCTTAAACTATGAAAAACAACCTACTAATTTTTTGATGGTTTTGTAAAATCGGATGTTTATATTTTATGTATACATTCAGCCAAATTTACTCCACATGGTTAGTTAATATTTACACTTCCGACTTTAAAATTATCAGAATTAGTAAAATTCATTTTATAGTCACGTACTTGCAAGTGTCTCCTCATGGTCGACCAAAAGACTGTCAAAAGTGTGCGACTCCGGTGACCACACTTCACAAGTCACGCTGAGATACCCGGCTACCGTGTATTTGGTAATGTACAGATCTTTTCCAATGGACATTAACACGCCACCTGGATGATGATTCATATTCCAGGTATAAACCAAATTGTCTGTAGGATACCCAGTTGTTTGGCAATGGAAATGTGACAGCGTGTTATTCCTTCTTATCACTTCAATAAAGACATCCCACGGTTCCTCTGAACAGTTAACAATAAACACAGGGAATAAAAGTATCACATGAGAACTAGCATGTTTTTAACCAATTTGAACAAAACAAACAAGCACTCATATTTAGATTACAAGTGTAATGTAAAAATAGTTATTCTGAGTATAGTAATGGGGGTTGTACATGATTCCTTGTAAGTTGTGTGAAATCAGAGGAAAGCCAACAGTAGTGTGTAAGATGTATCGTTCAGTGAGAGTTTGATTGTATCTCATCAGTTGCTTCTGTGAACTCAATACTCACATTATACAGTGAGAACAAATATCAAGTCGTAACCGATACCGTCATGTTTGAGACAGTCAGTCAGGTGGCTTAACGGAAAACAGTAAGGCGCAACTGAGGCGTACTCACCGGTAGGGAACGTGAACCTAATGAGACAGAATAAGATTGTTGTGGGTCCGTAGAATAATACAGGTATAAGAAAACAGGATATGGTCGGAAAATCCACAGAGACAAAGTGGGACTTGTAAGGAATTGTTACAAATTTTAAAGCAGTCAAAATGGATCAAAAGAATGTACGCCAATTAATACTGACTAGAATGATGGCGCAAAATTACCATGGGAGGAATGAGGGGAGTCCAACAATCATTGGGTCACGTGAATACTAAATCAATGAAAATGATGAGTTGGGAGATAAAGTGAAAATGAACGGAAAACAGAAAGAAACAGTTGCATCCTTAACAACGTACGGTAAGATTAGTCATCAACTGTTACTGGGTGTACATATTTAGATTCATTCGATATATTTAGACAGCATCCAC
The DNA here is from genome assembly GCA_013368495.1 of Paragonimus heterotremus. Lineage (NCBI taxonomy): Eukaryota > Metazoa > Platyhelminthes > Trematoda > Plagiorchiida > Troglotrematidae > Paragonimus > Paragonimus heterotremus. The sequence goes on from LUCH01000981.1 coordinate 95,441, forward strand.
AATATTGAGCTCTTACCTGAAAAACCTCTGAAGACGGTCCTGTGATCCACATCGTGTCCGATTAGTGACGGGTATTTTTTAGTAGCATCAGGTTCCATGAAAATGAAGAAAACCTAAGGCGTTTCACATAACAACACGAAGGCTAGAGCGGTGTTAGCTAGTCTGAGACACCTAAGGCGATAGAGGGGTATTTCTCTGAAGCTTAAGGGTGGTGTATATCAGACAACAGTGAGGGATGTATTACTTTACGGCAACGAGACAAATATAAACATAGCAATTTTTGGTAGCCAAGTCCCCTCCCCATCCGCTTCTTTTTTCCTTTTTTCTAATATAGTTTTCTTCGTTCTTCGTGAGTGTGTTAGTTAGGCATCCGTGTGAACCACTAATGCATTGCTGTCTACGATCATGATGATGATGATGATGGTGAAAGTGATGAAAACATTACGTTCACTAATTTATTGTCTTATTTTCGCCTTCTTGAATCAACGATCAAATAACCTGTACGTACCCGGTTCTGACGTCATCGTTCAGTCACTTACCTTGGTCGATTGTCAGTTTGGGCAACCAAACATCGATTGTTGTTTATGAAGTCATATAATTGTTTGTGGCTAAAGTCCGAAACACGAAAAATGGTTGCTACTACCAAACAGCGATCTGGGCTAATGGACGCCGTTCATTGATGTATTTATCATTAGTGAATTTATCAAGACAGAGGGTGCAGAATAACGAAACAGTTGAAGTTACTGTGAAAACGGGTACCTCGGCGTCTTGTACTGTTTTTGTAACCACATTTGACCATGAGATCCACATTAAGATAATGTAACAGAATATGGCGGATAAACTGGCAAAATATCACAATTGCAACTTAAATGGATCAGCAAAACATACTAATTACAACGTTCACTTTGAAACGCTGAGCCATACCACACTGTTCGAGAATCAACTCGACTAGTCAGTAGAAACGTACGTTACAACCTATGTTAATAACTTTTATTGTAAAATACACCTGATTGCCATTGTCTTCGGACTTATTATGACTGTACCAAGCGGTGAGTGTACTTTAACACCTCGTCGTCTTGAACCCTTAAATGGGTTGAAAGTAAACGTATTAAAACCGGGTGGATCACCAGATGCTGTAGAGATGAGTGAAGAATACTGCATGCTGAAGGTTATGTCCATTGTGAATGGTGCTTGTAGATATTGTTGAAAGGAAGAGGTGACTGAGTTGGAATGATGAGCAGTTCATTGCCAAAAGGTGCTCATTCTAAGATGAAAATCGATTAACTTGGTTCCAAATCTTTGAAATGAAGTGACTTAGCAAACTTGCACATGTGTGGCTTATCCAAAACACACAAACTTGAGATAATATTCAGAATTTTTGTTTCCATGGGACAATATCTGACAACACAAACGATCACAACAGTTTAATTTTAGTGGAGATCATGATAAAATAAATCTAGCAAACAAGTGCTTGAGTTCATTGGTAGTTCGGTCTTTGTTTCTAAATGTTCCTCTTAATGAGACGATTGGTATACCTGTGCACTAGCTAACACCGAAAGCTCCCACTGGCCGATTCTTGCCTGTCAGCAAGTACTGCCCTACTACTGTTCAGAAATGGCGTCGACAGTCATGTTCAGCATAGATCTTATCAACAATTCGATGGAATAGCTGCAATTGGATAGCTTGAACCCGTAGTTGATGATTTGTTCTGACTAATAACGTAGAAACGGTTGATTACAGAACTGTCTCCGACACCTCCGTTCAGTAAACGTTACGAGGAATGTATAAGTATAGTTTCAACGTTTCTACAAACGATTGATAATGCAACAGAAGAAATAAATTAACGTGTCCACGTAAATTCTAAATTGATCAGAAACCAAAGAGCTGTTCGCCCTTTTCAACTGCAAAGCTAACGGAACAATAAAGTTTTATGTATCACAAACTAAGGTGAAAAAGCTAGTACTCCAATTTTGCAAGTTTATGTTAATGACAGTTCTCCTTAATTAAAACACTTTTCCCGAATGCCAGACGTAGTTGCTCATTGAACGAACTTGATTGCTGACTAGTAAGGTACAGGAGATTCGGTGAGATCCGTCGGTTAGCAAACTGAACTACGATTACTAGCAAATTAAAGCACCATTGTCTATGTCATGCCATTTTTAGAGAGACGATAATGCTGTAACTGTAACTTGTTGGTAAACCGTACGTTTACTCTACCCGAAGTGGCAGTAATTGAACAGATCTGTAAACCACCATGTTTTGATTTAAAAAAGAACAGTCCACTCTAACCAATTTGTTTACAACGGATATACAGTCAGAGCAGATAGATGCTAGGAACTGAAGTCGAAAAAACTACCAAATTGAGCTTGAAATGTAGTCATGTAGCCCAGCTTGGTTATTATATCGCACAGAAACCTTCGGCTTCGATATTCCCCAAACACCTATCGGCTACTGGTCGACGATTAGCACGAGGCTCAACATTCACTAGTATAATGCATTACTCAAACCCGAATATCCTACGTTTTGTCGAGGCAGTTTTGGTTATCCGTCTCAATTTTCATGCTTGCAGGCCTAATTATTCACATAGCCCGGCATGACAGTCCCTCTGTACGTTCTATGGTCAACTCTTTTGTTATTGTTCTTCATCCTGTTTCACCATTTCCGTATGTTTTCCGACATTATTGTTTGGCAATGAAATGACAGTACAACGTACCAGTTTCTGTTTTTCCAGACCTAAGCTTATAAGTATGTGTGGCAATAAATGTAGTGGACTTCGTAGACACGAATGCAATAAATTTAGATTGCAAATACCGGATGAAAATGTGGGTCAAAATGACAGCTACGAGCTTTCAAAAGCAATACGAATCAAACCATCTTCGGTTAAAAACAATTTGTACTAAAGCAGCCATATGCAAATCAGGCGGTAGTTTGGTTTCAAGTTTGGTGCGAATATCATTATCACATTTGACAGGCGATCGGTCTATTCCGGATGTTCCGTAATCGTATCCTCAAAACAGCCAAGTTGTGGAATCATTTGGCCACTTGAACAACTAAGGTAATATGACCTATTACAAGTCTGCTAACGATGGTATACAAAGGCGATTGAACCTCGGGGGATTGCAGTTTACTCGTGACATGAGGTCATTCTCAATTTAACGGTCCAAAACGTGGAAACCTTTAAGCTGAAATTCTTTAATTACATTTGCACTGCAACAAATTCTAAGGTATCCGTTGTTCATCAAAAATTATTGCAGCCCTTTCAGACTGGTTGAGATGAGTTTTTGCTTGCGACTTGACGCACTTTATGGGTTTATTTGCGCGCGATGGGTACGAGATTTTCATTATATATTTTGTCTAGTGTACACGGATTCAAACTGAACGCTTCTGGTAAATGGACGTTCCTTCCGAAAAGATGTTCCCTCTGTGGTTGGTTCAAAACTACTGTGAGTCTGTTCTTTACTTTCCAGTTTGTCAGCGAGTTTGCAAAAGTCGCACTCCACCCAGTTATTCACTTACACACTTCAACTATCTAGGTCTTTCAAATCAGTTGCAGCTGTCATTCAGCTGAAGTGAACTGTGCACATACACTGTAAAAGTGGAATTCAGGCGTCCCATCACATGACCATCAGGTGGGACGCAAGAGAACGTGTAGGCCGGATGATTCCCAACCACTTCAATCTGGTTGGTTAGATGTAGTGGTAATATGGGCGTGAATCAACAGCCGTGTGGGTGACAAACGAAAATCGTTACTGCTGAGATATCAAAAACAATACGAAAATGGAGGTGAACAACTTTAACCAATGTAAGCTGACTCAACAGTCACTTTGCTTTCAGACCCCTGTATTAATAACAGCAATAATTTTCCACGTACTCCAAAATCCACGTCACCGATGACAGGTAACACCTGACTCCGACCGATAAACGAGCCTGATGTAATCAACCGTTGAACAATAGTTTTAAAAATAACACTCGGACCTAATCATACATCACAAGCTCATCTCTATCTCCCGGCTCTTATTGAAAAGGTACACAACATATGAGATTTATTTCTTGATTACAGCCCATCATTACTGAACACAATTGAACCAAATGGGGACTGATTCTTGATCTGCGTACTGTCTAGGTATACCAGTCAAGTGTTACGACACTGACTTATTACTCTAGGTGAATGAACTACTATATGTTCTCAGCTGTTTATGGAATATCCGTAATGTCCGATAACCATATTTGCATTCAAACGAAACTTGCGCTTTGCTCAAATGAAGAGAATGAAATTAGGGGTAACCTGAGTTCACAAAGTACGGCATATTAATAGAGCAACGTACTTGTTGTCGAATGGAAGATGGACAGATAACCCATGAACGATTCATAATTCATCGTGACTCGAGATTAAACGGGGACCATACATCAACCCTGGTTTGTAGTCGATAACGTAGCAAATGACACCGCTGCTTTATGGTCAAAATGGCCGCCAGGAACCGTTCTGATGAACAATCATCTTATGCCAAACTACTGTGAGAAAATACTTACCGTGAATACTAAAAGCGTAATTCGTGGAGAATGTCACTCCTCTCCGTGATAGTAACAGGCAGCGAACGACGTAGGGACCCCCGGTGAAACCTCCATCGAATGTGACATTTCCACGGTAGTACGGCCGTGGTTTTACGCCATCCGGATAGACAAGAAATTGCATAATGGGTGGCTCATTGTAGATCAGATTGTGTTCCACACAACGAATACTTTCACCAACATGAAAACTAGCAGTCCGCGGATAAATTTCGAGAGTTACGTTTTCTATGAACCAAAAATTAGTGTGATTAATATATCTATTATGTGTATGTGAACAAACATTTCAAAAATTTGAGAGAAGTTTGAACGAATGAGGATATCCACTGCATATGAATGGAATGTACACTGTACACTTTTGCATGTGCTACTAGACATGGGTTATCAAGATAATGTAAGTGCTTGTCGCACCAGTTTGTTGTCTCCTGTCGACACATTGCCCTAGTGGTATTGATATTCACGGTACTGTCTTGAAGGTTTTCCTATCGTAAGTATAGGAAGTCGTAACTTCAGTTGGCAATCTTCGTTTATAAAAATTTTCCAGTGCATCCGCATTCGTCCGTGATAATCCCGCAGACAAAATGTTTTAGTGAGTGTTATCTAAACATCTGTTCCAAATGATAGCAGTTTCCATATTTTCATAGACTTTACTGCAACCCCTTTCCAAAACAGGCATCAAAATCGAGGCTATCTTTTACCAGAGCCCCCAAATAGTTAGCGATCTCGCTGGCATACTGTAACCATCATCCTTCGGTATAACCGGTGAATCGGTGTGTGTGTGTTGGTATTGAGGTGTGTTAATGACTTTGAAGTTCACTACCAAGGTCGAGCACCTAGTTATATCGACCGGTTTCTGTTGACTGTTTTCAGCTGTTGACTGGACTAACTTGGATCTTCGCAGGCTGAAGCAACGGCAACCGCAATATAGCTGACAGTTCGTTATAGTTCGTACAAACTTTAATTATGAAGTGCTTCCTTGGTGTATAATCGTGTTTTTAGGTTTATTTTCGAGTGACTTTGAAAGAACGATATGCACCCGAAATGTAAATGTTAGGCGAAAACAACGTCTCTTAGACAAACTGGAGTTGCCAGAACGGATGGGAGAAATATCACTGCCAACAAGTAAATTCTCCCATAATGACTTCCTCCCCAACAAATGTCATATTTCAGGTGCTGTAAAAGCGTTTCCTTCTAAAGGAAGCTGTTTTAATCGCACAGAAAACAGTAAACAAAGTTACTTTACTCCGTCACATTTACCAAAATGCTCAGAAGTTCACACGTTTGGAGTGCATAAGGTCGTGTTGCTACAAATCAATCCGATGGACCCGGCCTCAGGACCGCCTGAGCTCAGTCAACATTGTCTGACCAATGGGAATCGGCGATGAACTGTCGAGATTTGAGCGACAACTATTGAACAATACAGTTAACTTAAGTCTACCTGAATACATACAGTGTAAAATGGACAAGTGTGTATTTACGAAAGATGTGTTATACATGTACGGAAAGTATTTTGCGTGATCGAAAGCTCCCAGTTAGTCGGTAAAGTTGTGAGATCGAGTGTATTTAACTGGCATCTGTCATACTCATTGCAATGTTCGCAACAATTAGATTCTTTCCATATTCACAACGTATAGTTAGCACGCAGTATATCAGCGTAATCCTGAATTCCTAGGAATAAGTGTTACACATAAGACCTGTTTTAAATTATACACCCTGCTCATTATAATGACCGTGAATACGTTGGACGTTACTAGTCCTGTGTATTCTAATGGACTTGCTCAGTAAACAGCTAAATGCAGTGCAATCTTTACGTCAATTTTCAAGGTTTGTCAGAACTGTTTCCGTACAATCCATGATGAGGGATATTGTCGTAACCATTTAGTCGGCTACTGGTCAAGATATGCCGGTATTTCTTAATTTCTCTACCGGGTTCGTATTTTACAGGATGTTTTACTTCAGGTATGCTGATTTATCTGTTGTCAATTAACCATGATGTTTTCCTATAATGTGATCTGCTTGTCTATTTAGGCTCGCAATGAATGTGCTGAATAGCTGGTTATTTAGATATGTACCAGTTCGAAGCCAGTGAATTGACCCGAATTTATACAAATATTTGCGTTCTCGGTTAATGTTACAGTCATATAAATGGATTTAGTATAGACTTCCGGCTGTCATCATATTTGGTCAGAGAGATAATTATTTCATGGAGGCAACACATTATGTTCGTGAAAATATATTCCACTTTGGATGAACCCAGAGAAAAATTTGAAACAACCTTCGGTTGATGGACATTTGGATTATGATACCACAAACTGTCACCTTGTTCTCACTGACCACACCCAACACCTGGATGCACTAGTGAGACTGCTAGTACAAAAAGCCAATAGTCTCACTGCTACAACTATAGGTTTGTTACTCACCATTTCTATACAGGCCAATGACCAAAACCTGTTAGTGACTGAATGTCGTCAGCTAGACACAGCCATTACATTGCATTGGACGTACAACTGTGGTGTTTCTGCAGAATGTCTGTTCCCTTGCCACTATGCCCTGATGGTCCACTGCCATTTGAACGACAACTTACGTTATTTAATTTACTCGATGTTTATGCAATAGCTTTATACCTGTTTTCCTAAACTGTTATAGGTGGATATGACAGTTCAACGACGTAATGTATGTTCCAACGTGCAAACCGTGAACAATCGCATCAAAACTACGCTTACAATTCGTGTTGTCTGCGATGGAAATTTGGAGGAGACGACGAGCAATTTGATGCAAGGTGTGTAGATACGTGATCGGTTGCCTGTAACTCCGTTCAAAAAAGTGCACATGACATTTAAAGATGTGGTCAAATCAGAGTCTACAAACGACGAAATAAACATAAAAACATTGAATAACTTATCTCAGATTATATATATAGAAACACTGTCAGTTTTTGACCGTTTTCTTAGCAATTTGAAAATTTATGTGGTTCATTTGGACTACTTTTTATTATCTATCATTTGGCAAAAAGTTATCGGGACGATAAACTCCCCGCCTGTATTTTGTCCATTCACACCAACCGATGCCAGTTCGTTTCTATTTCAGCATCACCTTTCAAACACTGAAACGTTTACAGGAACGTTTGTCAAAAGCAGGGTGTTATCGATCATGAACCGCGGTAGTCAAACCACCGAGGGGATTGGGCTGAGAAACCTGATCTGAAATGCGCGTACACCTCTGTCTCAGTGAATCTGGTTGGAGTCACGATGGTGTACTGCGGACGTTTGTTAACTGGACTTGGTAATGAGGCCTGTTTGTTTGAGTAAGACCGTTGGTTTGGACCCCGGAGTTTATGTACGGATCCCAACTTGTGGGACGATTGATATTTGTGTAAAAGCAACTACCTGTCATTCGCTTTTGTTGCGCGTTCATTCCCTGAGTGCCTTAAGAGATCCACTTTTAACTGTGCTTTTAACTAGGAGTAGATTAGTGATGTGAACATGGATAGTGCAACGATCATTTATTCGGAAAGTCAACACATGAGATATATGCTTCAGCACATCTCAAACACAGACATTCGTTTGCGCATAACACCGATTCGGGAACGCCACGTTCGCCAATTCCAAGTTCATATACGGGAGACACCATTCCATGCCACAGTACACTTCAATGTTTCTTCTTATATTTTGTCCCGGTTACTACAATATCTAAATACATGCTTCTACTTGATTACTAAGAAGGGTCGCAAGTAATATAGTGCGACCAATCATCTTGAACACATTCAAAGTTGAAACAGTCAACAGAATGATTGTGTGGTCTCACGCGTTTGTATCAAAGTGACTCGGGTCGGCCTAAATGAGAACCACAAACCGGCACTACTCGTAAAAGTGCAACCAACACACCTGAATGATACCCCAATTTTATTCCAGTTGGGTCAAACGATGTCCAAATAAATTTCACATCACGACTGAAGCACTGAAGTTGGAAAGGTTGAGAAGAACTCCACGTTCTGACTTGTGAGTTTCTGCTGATGTTAAACGTTGATCTCAATCACAAAGGTACCAATTTAGAGCGCGTACCGTTTAAGTAATGAACTGCAACATTTTTTATTAGAACGGTAGTTAGGTAAAACTGCATGAGGACTCCTGGATTGAATCGATAGTTATGATCGGTTTGCAGCTGCATGCCAATCAAAACTAAGAAAATAGCGTGATTATACTGTTCACTGATCATTGGTTGATAACATGATGTGGTGCGGTGTACACAATGCCTATGCCTGTCCAGCCGATCCTCCAAACTTTGGTCTTCAAAGAAAATCAATCGGGTAGTTTTTGTGGTTCATTCACAGCAGGTTGTTTTCTCTCGTTCACCTGATTACTAGTATTCTGTGGCACGTTTTTGCTGACTGCCGCCCATCACTCGTGTTTTAGTCACGGCACTCAACTAATTAGTCGATTCATCATCTTAGCATTAACTGTCTGCACTTGAGTTATTAAACTATTATACAATGACTTATCTCAGATTCAGCCTTTTTATGTTCACCAATAGGTCAAGTAGACAGGGATGAAAGCAGCTGCCAAACTTGCCTAGTCCACGAGGTTGACAATCGCCAGTTTGCGATTCTCAATATTGTCAGTGTTATTTTTTGCGTACTCCTAGACAATCGAATGAGTATTGATAGGCAAATTAAACTCCTTAGTAAATCAAAACGAAAGTCATATTGGAGTGAATACCAAAGAACTGACTCAGTCAAGTGGACACTAGGAAGTACTAACTGGTTCAAAATTCTTTAGCCATAGCGTTTGTTAATCATACGAAAACTTTCTGAGGGAATGTAAATAATTTGTGCTTACTCTAAGGTACCTCTGAGTCCTAACCGTGTAGAATGCTTATCACTATATGGCTTTGTCGTTGACTGATTACACGGTGTGGCTGTTGGTCTAATGAATTGATTGATGGATGTTGCTTAAGTGTACGAGCCATTTACTCCGATTTGTTTCATGTATCGAATGTTGATTAACTGTTCAAGAATGTTAGATTTATCCACATAGTACACAACCATTAAGCAGAAGTCTAGGTTTGCGACCCACATAATAATTATTCAATCATCTTCACAAGTTCTTAAAACGTGACCTGCACAGCAAATCCGATTAAGAAGCGTGTGAATCTCATTCACTAACTGAGTTATAGCTTACCTACTTCGGATTTTCTATAGAGCAGGCTAAGAAAATAGTGTGGGAGAGCGGCATTTAAATGTGGTTCAATTTCATCTAACCTCTTCATTGTAGGGTAAGCGAAAAGAGTATAGCTGTTGTGGTTCATAGGGTTTCTTTCATATTTGTGGTTCCTGTTAAACATGAAAACAGCGGACACCTGTATCTGAGCTGATATGACAAAATTAACGTTCCTACTTTTGATATGTGAAACATAGCGTAATTTGGTCAACGCGATTGTAAACGTTTCATCCCCTTTGCTTAGCTGTTGTGCTTTATTTCCCTATATACTAATGCTGATCTCTGGCTTGTGTTTAGTCTGCGAATGAGTAAATCAACGGACCAACTTTGTATAACACACTTCCGTGATCATGGTGGATACTTGCCCTCTTGCAGACCAAACAGAAATGTAACATATAAAACAGTTATGTACTCTGCAGAGATATTTCGACCGATCTCTTCGGTTACGATACACGGACTATGATCAATTAGCACACATCAATTTAAATAAGGTCAAAACACGAATGGGTCATCAACTACAGTAAGAGTAGCAAACAGAACCAGTCATGTTCAACTGGGTCATCATTAGGTAAGAACAAACGAACACAATTCAAATTTTAAACTGGTCGAATAAGAAATTAACGGTGCAGAAAATATCGATCTTACAGCAAAGCACGCGGAAATATACAGAGGCTAATAGGCACCCCAAGATAGGGATTAAGACGAGAATGAAATGAACTTACCAAAGCGGTATAACCAAAACATTTAAATAAAATAAAAACCATTTAATGGATGACACAGACTCATTATTGCAAACTCTTAACACCATGATAGTGATATGTTAACTACCATTTGGATCCGTACACAAAGTAAGCGTGTGTAACTGTGTATTGCAATGGCCTCAGTAAAAGGTTCTGTCTGCTATTCCCAGCCAAACACAAATGGTTGATCGATTTCATTTCATGTGAAAGAAAGCTTAGCAGTACGGAAAATTATTCATTTACTCTTATGCAACAAGGATCGCGAACTTGAGATTTCATGGAAAAGTGTCTTGAATACAATCTGATGCTTACTCACGCGACGTGAGTTCAATTCCGTGACATGCGCGGTAATGATTAAATCCAACAAGGTGGGAATAGCTGTCCATCATTACTTACGAGCCACAGTGATCGATTTTATGGACGTTGGTTTGACCGCAATTCCATCAGTAACGGTGAACCCGTTATGAACAATGCACGATTTGCTTTATTTCTGGAAGGTCGATCTGGTTTCATGCGCACATTTTTTCGGTCCGTTTATTAAGTCTACGATTAGATGGTAAGCTTAGTATACCAACGAGAATCGTGAACATGTGAGAGATGTTGGCGATTACTCACGAATCGTCACTTCTAATGATGGGTGAGACAGTCCACTTTAATAGTTGGAGGAGCCTAAACTCATTTCATTCCCGAAAGATGAAACCCTTTATTGAAAGTATCCAATGAAATCAACGTTCATGATGCACTAACCATCTCCTGAAAACTTGCGCCGCTTCAAGAGGAATTCGCTCTAGGGGAAGCAGTAAATAATGTATGTATGTGACGTTCAAACTGTATCAAACAAAATACTCCCAAAATGATAATAAGTAAGAAATCTCATCAGCAAAGATGACCAATAGTTTGTTTTCTCACAACTTTGTAATCGGCCCATCATACATATGAAAATAGGTTGCAGTTCCAAAATGAGCAATTACTGTGATTTACTACGAAACAACTTGGGGCGACTTAGTTGTTTGCTGATTGATTTGCGATTTCTACACGATTTTTTACTGCCGAAACAATATATTCAACAAGCGTTGTGAACGCAGTCGGAGCTTCTAAGCTCACATATGAATACAATGGAAAAATCCGACTTCACTTCCTCCATTTGCGTTACTTACCTCAGACACAGTGAGATCGGTAGGTTTATCAAGTCGAGTGGAACCATGCATCACCGACTTGATTAACATAGACATGCAGTGGAGTTGAGCGATTGTATTATACCACTCATACCGCGGCTATTCAGAAGCAGATGCAGAGCATATATTTTGACATCGTACAAACCACAGGAAGACTGCAGGAAGGATCATCAAAGTGCAGCATCGCTCATAACGGTCACTGCTACGTAATGGAACTAAGCATTGACGTATGTGGCAGCCGAGACGGTTTGAGGCTGAATACCGCGTGCAAAAGAGTAGTTTTGTGTCTGGTTTTGTGTAAATGCTTAACCCATGTATTGCTTTGTCGAATAAACAACCCTTGTGCCATCCGCCTTGTTGGATCACGATAGACATACGCACCAATTTTGTTGGCGAGCTTTGATTCAACACAAGTCTCCAACACTTTCGTCAAGCTTTTTCTTGCCATAACACTAGCACTTCGGATGATGCTGATATTTACACTTTTACAGTCGTACAATGCTCCTCGCAATTAAGCGAGTTGGGTGGCAACGGATAATGCAACAGTGAAGCAGTCAATAAAGTCGTGGAACTAGTAACGAGTAATGAACTAGCTTGAGTCAGATGCTAACCTCGACTCAGTAGAAATGGAAAACCGAGAGCTGTGGCTACAGTTATCAGTTTGGGTTGAGCCACAAGCACTTTCATAGCCAGTAACACGTAAAGTAATTATTTAGATGTGAAAAATATGCTATCAACAACATTGTTTTCCACCTGGATGGATTGCAAAAGACTGTTCTGCCTGCTAATTGATGTACCAGCAGCTTCAGAGCAATCGGGACACTCATGGTTGAGCAATGTGGAAGTTCGCCGGCGCGTATTCCGGAACACTCGGGATGCGCGATCTATTGGTCAACTGATCACGGTACACAGCTTGCGATGGTTAGGTCACGTACTCCGTATGCCAGCTGATCGATTACCGTACCGGGCATTATATGCTGAGGTCACCAACAATTGGGTAAAACCGCGTGGTGGTCAAGCAACAACGTGATCACGAAATATGAAGACTCTGACTGCTCCATTGAGCAAAGTGGGTAGGTGTCGCCTGTCTGGATGGGGTCCTCGTGATCACTCAAACCGCCGGTTAGAGACACTATCTGAGATGGCGATGTGTCGCAGTCAATGGCGTACCTGTACCCATACCATTTCTAATTCTTCCGCTTAGTCTTCTGTTTAGTAACGTTTTCTTCTAGGATATTCCACGTCACTGTTGAGGTGAGCGGCGGCCCGAGCCACAGTACCTTTTGGTCAGGCTCATGGCTGTTATGATGATGAGGAGGATGAGGATGAGGATGATGATGATGATATGCCGTTACGATTAGTAGACCCGAAAACTACAGTGTGTTTTGGCCTGTAAACTGGAAGCATCACAAGTGGATGCAGAAATACAGGGAAACTTGAGTATACTTTCCACACCCATCTACACACATATCACGTGGCTCTTCAAACTAAAACCATCATCCTCACAGCCTCGTCTGCTATTTTGTGGATGACCAGTTCACCAAAATAGTCGGTTCCATGTGCTAAACTGGAGAACAGTGGTGCTTTTCATACGACTGTAATATTAATCAAGTACTTACCAATAATTTCATTCACCATAGTGGTATGGGTGAAGTGCAAAGGGGCACCCAGGTAGTGTCCAATAGTTTGACAAGTGATTTCTCCAAATTGTCTGGTTGTTGGGAGCAGTACTTCTCGTTCCTCAATTTGCAGATAGCGGAGACGATTCTTAACCGTGAAATGAGACTTGCTGGATAAAGTGTATTCATGCAGGCGTAACGGATGATGCGGCAAATCACAACGGACGTTGGTCGGTCGAGCCTGAACCCGCCTTCGTGGTACTATTCGTGGCATAATGTTGCGACCTTACGAACAAAATTTAAATCATAGAAACACAACGACGACAATTATGCCGAACTTGGTCGGCGTGACACAGTGACTTTAACTCAGATTGTTCTGAACGCAAAAGACGCATGGCATGCGAAGTTGTTTATTGCATGAAATCCCGTACATGTTATGTTAAAAAATAAGACAGCGAACGCGTACACTCATTTACATGACTGACGTATATCCACACAAACTGAACCACAGTACGCTAACATTCGCCGTAGCGACACGTCCCTATAGTGCACACAGACTGTTCCAATAGTTGTTTCTTGTCCCTCGTCTTTCTGACGTCAAGACTTGTCCTTTAGTTCCTGAAAGTACGCAATATACTACTCACAAATGAGACTGACTGTTATACAACAAAGCTGCTTAGTAAAAATAGTCATTAAATGCATGGGCCAGAAATGTTGCAAACCACCCCAATCCATTAAACTCAGTTCAGCAGAACTACAGTTTATATTCGTCGAATTCGAATATCCCTCCTAGTCTATGTCTTCATGTTTTATAATCTATTCTTCGTTCAATATAATCGATACAGCATGTTTCTTTTTACAGCTAACGGATAAGATGTACCGTTGCTTGATTTGCTATAGACATTAGACGTCCCGTATAGTGAACAATCTAATAAACTCCCTGTTGAACGATATGGCCAAGTACCAGTATAACTTTTCCTACTTGCCTTTAAGTAACAAAGTTATGTAAAACCGTTCAGGGAATGTGTGCACATCCTCTATTAGTCGTGTACTTTTATATTGACTTCTTCACTTCGGCGTTAAGACCCTCAGTGCTTATGTTTCACTCGTCTCAAAGCAACTCGGCTATACTTCCTCTATCAGTGCACATGGAATACACTCATTTTCGGCCCCGACATCAAGTAATTTTGGCCAGTCTCGTCTCAAGTGGATCGATCGGACTTCGGGTTAAAAAGAGCCGATATCACTATCAGTCGTGAATTTTGTAATACATAATTATAAAGGAACGGGTGAACTGCCACTCAACGACCATTATATGGGAGCATGCAGAAAGACGACTGATGATTCAGTTGCCCTCACCAAGATCATTTTGTAGGCAAAATCACAAGAACGAAGGTGGACAAGATGTGGTATTGCACGTGAAGTTTAGAAAAGAAATTGCAATAGCAAATATAAACGAAAGCTTTAGACAACATACCGGTGCGCAATAGAATCACAAGTCGGGAAAGACATCTTGATTCGTAAGAGGAACTACAACGCATTGTCGCATAACCTTGACGCTGACCGTTCATTTTGAGAATGGTGTCGGTTCGATTGTAGTAAACCTGATAGTCCAAATTTCCGAACAAAAGCGTCCAATTGAGCTGGAGTTTATCGCCACGCAGAACGCCGGTGGGAACACAAGATATTGTTGGCAATTCACTTCCCATATAGGAGACAAAACTTCGGTTACCATTAGAGAATTTTGTCTGTACGGTAAGCTGACTTTTGTCTTGATGGAAGGGACAAAAGAAAATCATAGCCATCACTTAAGCAAAGTGGTCGTTTTGTTGCGAATAGCGGGATCAATTGTGGTATTTTCAACAACAGAGAATAAAAGACTGTCACATGATTAACGAATGGCACAGAAATGTAAATGCCGTGAATGTCATTCCCGACTAACCGTATAATACAAAAGAAAGAATTTTCTTGAGTGTGATCCAAGTTTTTATATAGATACACAAGTGAGCGTGCCATCCCAGTGACGAGTTCTTGTCAACTCGGAGTTCGTTGGAGTACACTGTAGCTTTGCCGCCTTTTTCTAATGTTATCCATTGCGGTTTCGGTGCAGGATCGATAAAAACAGGCGAATTCAGGACGCAGGTGAAGGTGTATGGCGCATCATTGAATAGAATGTTGTTCTCAGCACCCACAATCTTTAAGCTAACGTCCCGAGGATCTGCAATTGAAATGATGAACCATGATCATTTGCGAGTCATTTTACCTAACGAACAATTTCTAGTTTAGTCAAAACCATTGATCAAATCCTGCAAAAATTGTATTACAGAATACTCATTAACAGTTTTAATTCAGATTGAAATTTACCCAAGTTGGAGTTGGAGAAATCGACTCACCTGGAATAGCACAGACGGAACCAGAGGTAATTTTGCGCTCTGCTACACATTTTGAAGTGTGTCTTATAGTGCAGTGGAGTTCAGCGATCGTATTATACTACTGATCCCGCGGCTATTCAGTGGTAGGTGCGGGGCATTTTTTTTGACAACGTACAAGCCACAAGAAGACTGCAA
>LUCH01000981.1:111477-127768 GCA_013368495.1 Paragonimus heterotremus
AGTGGTTTTGTGACAGGTTTGGTTTACATGCTTAACCCATGTATTGCTTTGTCGAATAAATAACCCTTGTGCCATCCGCGTTCTTGGATCGCAACAATAGTTTTAAAGTTCTAAGTGGTTCCAAGGTTCTGCTGTGATTTGACGGACTTAATTTTGGATAATGCGGTTGTCCAGGGGTTTTATCAATGTGAGTACATGAGAAGTTGCATCCTCATTGGCGTATGTATACAGAAGCAATCAGAAGCTCGCATCTAAATGACTTATTAACATACCACATGCGACAGAAGGGCATTATCCTGACGCCTAAATGTCGTCGACATAATGCAACCGTAAGGGCTGTCACTATCATTATCATCGTCAATCACTTCGTCATCAAACACATTTCAGTGTGACAAAGAAAAAGACATAAAAACAACACACACAAAACAAGTGATTCTCGAAGGGGAACTGTCAACAACATCATGAAAACAGGCCTGCCACTGACTACGGCAAAATATCATGCCATAGAGTATTTTGAACCAACGATATGGATGGTCGCAAATTCCTGAACCAGGTAGACAGCATCTGTTAACCTTGCTCATCGGGACGGCCAGCGTTCTCATAGCTCGTGATAGCGTCGTCGCTAGGCCCTATCGCAGTTGCTTCTAACCATCAGTAGTCAAACTATATAATGACCGTTAGGGTAGGCTCACCTGGCTGCCTTATCGTACAAACCGAAACACGGCCACTTAGGGTGAAGAATTTCATGTATTTGACCATCGACGCCTGCCCTGCGTTGCCCTCATTGTTTGGAAACAACCAGTAAGCATGAAAGAGTTTATGAACCGTGTGTTTAACGATGAATGTCAAGCAAGTTTCTTTGTCTACTTCTTAAGTCCGCGCAGACTTAGATATCTGGCTTACTATAAAGGGTATCAGCCAATCGTATCTCACCCCAAACACTGTTTACTGATGCTACGGCTCATTGGCTTAAGATACCAAACGAAAGGAGAATGACCTAGCGTATGAAGATGATGATGGTCAATGGAGTCAAGAAATCAGAAGCCTGGATGAACGACTTTACTGTTGGACATACCAAAGCTGTTAATGCAAACTGAATTTTATGTTACCTAAGCGATGCTGACTATTAGCACCGTACACTAGATGATTAGAGGACGTTTTCGAAAGCACTGCTCTACAAAGGTACATCGCGTGGCATGCTAATTCGTTTATTATATAACTTCTCTCGTCTGACTTTTGGACAATTTTCTTACGTCAAGGAATGCCTTGCTAACCATAACCTGGTGTGTCATGGAAAGAAAGACTTTCCGTACTAGTATGGTTATTAACGACCATTCCGTGAAATTTTGCGACGATTCAAGGGTCAACGGCAACACCAGCCTTGCAGATTCTTCCGGTTGAATTGCATTGATGAACACTGCTGGCGATCTACAAATGTAAAAAGGTTCTCAACTGTGGGTGGAAGGTGCAGTTACCTTAAAGAAACGAATAAACCAGAAAGCAACTTGGTGAACACATTCACCATTGTAATCGGCATGAAATACCTGGTGTCCATTCTTCTTTCAGATGTTATTCATTTGCAGAATTGGTCTGACTTTCTTTGTTTGTTCGTGCAAGTCAGCTCACTTCAGACAGTCTTCATCCTTACTGTTGTGTTTTTAAGTCTACGTTAATTGGATTCAACGATAAGACATATTTGCCGTAGGACGCATTACCCAGGCCCGTTATATTATTATTTAGGAAAGTATCCTCTACTGTTTGAGAAATGCTAATTACAGTAGCGGAGCATTTGGTCAATTGCAGTTTACTGTAAAGTTAATGAACTAACCGACTCTGTTAGCCAGTTCACCGTCGTCATCGAGAGGAATGATGATCTGTCTAGACCCTAAGCTGTAAAACGAGGAACCACAGAGAGGACATTGTAAGTTGTCCACGCTGGACAACATTGCGGAGATGTCTATAAAAAAACACTCCAGGATAGTGCATTTGTCCTGCCTCATTTAACATGTTGTTTTGAGTGATTAACGGAGTTGACTGGTTGCGTTCGTTGCAACTTTTGAACAGTATCGTTGGCTAAATCTACCGTTCCAACCAAAGGTAGCCGGATGAATTCGTCAAAGGCGGCCGTGGCAGATGACCAACAGTTTACACACTGTGATATGTATGACAGATAATGTGTCAATCTGCAGCATTTGAAAAGCTTGATAAGAATCACCCCAAGTATTAAGCCGAGACCGGAAAAGGTCGATTTTTAAAGGCACGCATTAATATCGACCAATTATTTAAACCGCTTTCTGCCCCGCTAGCTAAATGTTGCAAACTCGATCGGGAAACTGAACCATAAGATTGAGTCATGGTAATAAAGGGAAGCCATGCATGCGGCTGGATGAACAACCAGCGTTAATTCTTCGACACACACTTTCCCGACTGATCAATTCACACCCAAGTCATTTCCATCTGTCGAACACTTCAACTTTGCAAATACTTCCCCATTCACTACTCTTTCAGTGGTTTGGAAGCTTCTGTAGTCAGTAGTGACTAGAACACCACTCTACTTTCAATACATGACGGTAATCAAGTCGGTCAACGATAGTTTGATTAGCGGTGATTAGCAGGGTAATAAAGCTTAACTCAGTAAGGTTGACCATTTGCTGAAACAAATTACTCAAAACCAACGTTGAATCCTGAAGGTCAGCGAATATGGTAGATGTCAGCATTGTAAATCCTGAATCTAAAACCACCCACGATGTCTCAAGGTTTGGTATACTTTCATGTGTGGTTTGTAGGTTGAAATGTTAACGAAACGTGTGTAATTAGGACGGCAATTTCGAATTATTTATAGGGCACATAATGTCCACACGTTACCACCACATCATGAGGAAGAGTTAGGACCGAACATGTGCATAGCGGTATAAAAAATCTCAACCGATTTGAACAGTTCCGCTAGTTAGGACTGAGTCCGGCGGTTTTTTTCTTCTTGCTCACGAGGGAGGCGCTCTGGGACGGTCTCACAGTGGGCGCCCTAACATACCTGCACTCACTGATGCGTATTATGTCTCAGTCCTGAGTTCTCTTTTAAGTAATGTGAAACCCATCGACAACCATCATGGACTGTGATAACCAGAACGCTGGGACGATGGACCGTTAACGATCGCGTTGCCTGAATCTCCGGTCTAGCAGGATTGCTTGTTACCTAAGTCTGAACGGAAGAGATGTCTTGTGTGATTCGGGGATTATGTCTTGATTTTTTATTTGCGATTTGACATTTCATCTTAATGAAAGCGCCACAGAGAAGGTCGTCAGCTTACAGTGCGAATAGACTCGAGTTGTTACTCTATGTGAACTTAGCGCTGATCCACCACTTCTGTAAATAATAAGGTGGACAAAACTCAGTTACATAACACTTATCGAAGTCCGAATAGATGATCGGATGTAAAAGATTTTGTGGTTCGGTGAATGCCAACATACCAAGTAGTTGCGTACGAGACGGTTTCACTGTTTACTAATCAGCACAAAGGTAGAATCCCAAAATTAAATGATAACCGCGAATAGAGATGAATGAACCACATCAAATATTCCAACCTATTTTCTAGATCCGTAAGTTCCTCATTTAGATAATGAGGTATTTCCTAAGGCTATATCCAGAAATTTCCCGTATGATCTGAGACTTGGCACGAACCACTTAAGATTACTGACAGTGATTAATATTCAGTAAGTCCTAATGAAAGAAACTACCCAGCCAGGTTTACTGTGCATCCCAGTTCTTGAATATGAGATGGCCGAATTTTCAATGATAGGCATGAGTTGTTGTTCGAAAAATGGCGTCTTATAGATGGGCGCATACAAATGATACACTAGGTTACGTAAAACTCTAAAATACTCACCGAGTATTATCAAGACAATGGTGTCCGATAGCATGCGATCAAAAGCGGAACATTCGATGAGATACGTGTTGGACTTTTGTTCAACACCCAGGGTTTGTAAGTTCAGCATATTGCCTTTAATCTCCTTGACTAGTTCCGCTCCGCTGTCCGATGCTTGTTTAATAAACAATGAACAATGCAGTGGTGTTTTCTTGAGCAATCTGTTTTCGTATTTCGAGATCGTTTTACTGTAGAAGTACATTTTCACGGGAGTCGTCTGACTGAACACGTAGAAATGTTGTTTAGGTCTAATGTGAAGCTTCACAGAGTTGTCTGTCAAAAGTTTTCAAGGGAAAGAGACGAAGAAACTGACATTATTACGTAGTCCGTTGGCATTTGTGTGCAGATTACTCAGTGAAACACGAAAACAAATATAACAAAAAAAATGCATTTGCTGCTAGAACTCAAATTGAAACCCAATTTTCTTCAGAGTTCGTAAGCAAAATAAAGCTAGCACTTCAAACACAGCACGGAACACAATGATCACACCTGGCCGCCATCCACTTTGACCCGCTGTTGACAGTTCATCACACTATAAGTGTCCTAACCGTCGATAGGCAATCCGGTAATCTTCAAATCTACAACTGTCACTAACAGCTGTAGTACTACGTTCCATCCATCCAGGGTTGTTTCAACCATGCCGAAAGCGATAACTCATAGGCTGATATTCACAGACACTGTTAAACAGCCAAACTTGACGTAGATGACTAAGTTGCTAGGCGAAACCAGGTTTGACGACTGCATATCACAAGATGTGCTCCGCCATATGTTTTATTAAGCTATGTGTAGAGTCAGTGTTTTGACATTGTCCAGTCCAGTGTTCTAGCTTTGAATCGGTTGTCACGTGATTCACAGTCAGATCTATATTCTGTTGGGTAGCCGTATTGAAATATTACTTGTATGAAGCTAAAATTAGGAGATGGAGAGAAATGAGGCTGAGTTTAGTAGATCAAAACAACCAATATAATTCTGTTTAAACGTAGCACTTAAACTGGTAGACAAGAGCAGACCCGTGTATTCTGGAAGTGGTGTTCTGCGGCACTCGTTGCTTCCACCTCAGTAATTATCAACGGCTCACAGACGATGCAGTTAAACAACGACAAAGACAAGCCACTGAAATTAATTGACCGCCATCTATAAAAACATATTCTGCCAGACCGTGCGATGTTCTGCGGCAAATGATTTCCTAGATGGATATTATGTTAATTCAAAGGTCAGTGTAAGCCCATCACATCGCCGTAGTGTCCTTGGTTGGCATGTTTTATACCCTTACTTGTGTGACTGTGTAAATTACCACCCACAATCGAGGCCGCAGAATATGATGCAACGTGCCAAAACTCAAGTAGGCACCTCCGCTTGTTATGGACTTGGAAATTTGTCTTCTAGTCAGTTCCGTCTATAATTAAGTCCCGAATTAACCTGGAATTTCCGCTTGATCCACGCCCATCTAACAACTGTTACCTCCGTCAATCTGTGAGTGGTCATATCTCACGTAAACGTTCGTCCGTAATTTCAGAGCCTGCCATGAAACTCTCATAAATATCTGACTATCCTCGATCATGTTCATGTGTCTAGAATGTCAATGACTTTCCACTATTGAGGATGTCGTGGTTGTCTCTTGGCTCTAAGCTTGTCTATTATGAAATCCTGCATGGGTTTCGTTGTAGTACCTGGTGAGACGCATGTGAAGTGCCCTTTCCTAATACATATTGAGTTCAACCATCTGGTTTTTTCCAGTTCTTTTGAAGTCATTACTGTTTCAAAGCCTTAATGTCTGGTCATATTTCAGACCGGTTTTCTTTGATTGGCCAAGGATGGGTAAATCTAGGCTACTGATCATTGAGCACACGGAGTGTTGGATAGACGGAAGGTTAAATTTCACTCGTCGCTTAGACATCAGTACATGTAGTCAGCGTGTCCCAGCCATAGTGAACTGACCACTGTGACATGTGCACCTAGTACTTTGATTTCCGAAACAGTATGTCTCCAACAGGGCGTGACCAGCAGTCAGGGATGAAGTTCCTCCTCTCACTTTTGATCGATTCCAAAACCTTCTACAGTAAAACCTGTATTAAACCTTCTTCAGTCTGAACATCAAAGATCGAGCACACACGTTCAGTGCGATTCAAACCTTGAGAACCACATGGCTGTGCACATATGGGGTACCGGACGCATCTTACCCTAGTGATGAAGCACTAAGGATCTCAAGTTGAACATCACCCACAGTTTGTCGAAGCTGTTGCATCCCCATAGACTTCCCAGTCGGCCCCTTTCGAAAAGAAGCACTGGACTCGAGTTTCGCTCTCATTATAGCTCGTCAGTAGGGCATATCATCGCCACTGCCGGGACTTGAACCACGGACATTCAGTTCATGAGGCAACCGAGTTTACCACTGCGCCATTGACCTCACGTTAGACACGACCGAATTATCATATGTGAACGCTCAATCACTTTCGCCTGTGAGTAATGATCAGGTTGCCCGACCGCCTCCAGAGCAGATACAGTTACTGTCTGTTAACTCCAATCGATAACCCCGCAACTAGGTCTTCCGAGACAGGTCGAAATCTCCAATCTTATTAAACCTGCTGGGCGATATTTTAGATTACTGATGATTGTCGGGGATCTGCCTAATTTCAAATTGAACATCACCCACAATTGATCGCAGTTGTCGCACCACCATCATAGACCGCAACCCATCAGTTGTTCGCACTGATGTTTAACTGCCACACAACCACGATGAAGAATAAAAAGCAAACCCAGCATAGAAAAAGAGAGGAAAGAAAGAAAAGGACGGAAAGAAGACCTAACCACGAAAAATAGCTACGTCTATATTCAAACATAAAACATCAAGGCGTCTACACCTTGTAAACAAACAACCGAGCTGTAAATGAAAGTAAGGCGTCATCAACAAGGCCTTCACTGCTCCACGTCATCGAGTGCACTCACTTCACAAAAAACTCGACCAAACAACGACAGCATTCATGCTACTGAGCTCGGTTAGCCGCCAGCTCACCTAACGTTCCAACCACTGACTATGTGAGTCGCGAGCGCCCTGGCCATGGAGATGAACCCGATCTACAGTGATCAACCCCTTCGTGAACGATTCCATTTGTCTATGCCAGGTCATCATTTGTCCACCTCGCACATTACGTCAGTCGGCTGCAGCGTCTGCAAACAGTGCTCGGTGTGGCAAACAACTAGCTGTCATCCTTAGTACATGACCTAACCATCTACGTCTGTGCAAACGTGGTAACTGGACAAGGGAACTCGTTTGATAATTAGTGTCGAACACCCGCTCACTAACCGCCTCGTTGCTTACTCGCTTGTGCCACCCGAATCGATCGACTGAACGCAGACATCAGCGGTTACATACCTGAAGACGGTTTACATCCTATACCCTGAGTAGCCAGGTTTCGGTGTCATAAACCAATACAGCCCCTACTGTTGTCCGATTTACGCGACCCCTACGTTTCAGCGAAATACCTCTCTGTCGCCATAGATGTATCAGATTAGCGAACGCCGCCCTAGCCTTGGAAATACGTGCCTCTATTTCATTTTCTACGCCTCCGCCGCCATCGTTGATGCAGCTTCCCAGTTGTAGAAATCGGTCAACAAACTTCATGACTGTTATCTAACTTTAAATCTACATAATTACAGTAATCTTGCAGAAGCACACCACGAATAAGTGACAGACAGTTTGGAGATCTATTGCATATTTTTTGGCACTTCTAGCTAAGTCAAGTAACAACTTGTCGCAATTTGGTTCGACCAGTCTCAGTATAACAGATTATATATTGAGACTTGATTCACTCAACGCATGGTTATGTGATTAAAACGGCTCTTCAAACTAAAAAGCAAACGACGTTACCATAGAAAAATACTGTGTGGTTTTTGTTGCTTCCTGAACACATCATCGGTTGCATGGTGGGAGCAGTTGGTGCGACACTGGTGATAAACTGGCCATTAGCAAAGCTATACCTCTTCTGTGCGTCTATGCACTTCGGTTGGTCAGTTTCACTGGCAATCGGCATCAACAATGGCCTGGGTGAAAGTGCGTTACGACAAGTCACGTAACGATGCAGCACGGGCGATTGCAAGTTGATCGCTTTCGGTGGTAAGCATTTGGCAGGGTGATTCAATGTGGTCACGACAAACTTCTGCACTGTCGTGGACACATGGAAATCCAAGTTTTCACAGTGCATCTGCATCGGCCCATCAAGGAGCATTTCTAGTTTGATAGAGTCCGTGAAGTTCCAAACCAAATGCTGATGTATGATGGAATAGACCAAGCGACATGTAACTGGATGCATGTATTGTAAATAGCGATTCATGATACCAGACAGACCAACAATAAACAACTTCGCCTCAAGTGTTCCATAATGGGTGTTGTTCAATATATAAGTGGCCGGTGAAACTCTGATTTCCACGTGTTTCGAGGTATCTGAGTCGGATTTAGAAGAAGATAGTTCGTAATGATCTTCATAAGCCATACTGGATTTAATCCAAATAGAAAAAGTAAACGAGTAATCACATATGAAACGAGACCAACAACTCGCTCATACAGTGGTCTACATATTTGGCAAGTCACCAGCAAATCTTCTCATACTAAACATTGAAAAACAGATGAGGGCACATTCTGTGAAGTTAGGGAATCAAATGACCAAGCTATTGTGTAGATAGCGCTTATTTACATATAGTATCTGTCCCGGTTAGAACGCACTGTCCAACTCCACAGGCACAGTCGGGCCTACTGAATGCTTTAAACGTCCACTCACTCGACACGCCCCCTAGGATGTTGTTTTACTACGAGCCGCTTACACTCACCTCTCACTTACTCTCACCGGATAAACATGCCAGCCAGAATGTTGCTTCATTTGACTTCAATCTTTCACGTTGAAAAAATCACGCATCGGTTGTTGTGAGTCACCATAAACCCACTTTCCATATTCATTCACCAAAGCAGCGCAATACAGGAAACACATGGTTACATATAGTTGGTAATCACATGCAAATCATTGGAACTGTGAAACGCAATTTCAGTTTATTTGTTGGTTGTCGCAATCCGTCTGGTAGTCATTTGTGATTTGACCTGACCAAAAATCCCGTCCTCCTGACCACAGTCCATGGATTAGGCAGCTCTCACTTGTACGCATTATTCACTTGCTCGTAAACTGTTATACAGAACTACATCAGGTGTAAAGTCACCAGTGAGCCCAACTCATTGCGTACAACTATTCAGGACAATTGAGAGTGTTTTTGTATGTACCCGATAGACTGTTATCAATAGTAATTATTGAGTATTTGAAAATGTCCCGTGACTATTTCTCTTATTAACCCAACAACTGAGTTATTCGTGATGAAGTTTTACATTCTTTCACTACCCAATAACGGCACACCCAAATTCATGTCTGTTGCTTGCACATCACCTGATGTGAAAGTTGTATAGAAAATAACAGAAGAACGACGTGATCCATAACGCTGAAATGAAGGAAAAGTTTAATTTGCATGACGTCCGCCACATTCCATTCTTTATGGTTTCGCTCACTTGGTTGGCCCATATGTTTGCGTATAACGTCTCGCTGAAGTGTTTCAGCAAGCTGGAGACCGCACTGTACAGATGGGTCAAAATCTGTTTTATCAACTATACTCCGACCCTGGTCGAAAATAACCAACTCACAGTCCCATTTGACCACAACATGCATAAAACAAATAAACTTTATTATGCATACAAAGTAAACAATATATTCCTCCAAAATACTGGTCTAAATGCCTATTACAAGACGAATTTCAGTAAGATAATGACACAGGTCAGCACGGTCACATCAGCACACAACCTTTTTTAGTACTGGAAGATGGTCGTTAAGGCACTGTATGATGCTGTCGACAACCATATTCTTAGTAAAATGCTCCGGACTTGGCAAAATACTGACACGCTTAATCGCCAGCTGATTCGGGGTTTCATGTTAGTTAAACCGTCGGTTTATTAATTCGAAATTGTTGATCTGGTAATTCACAATTCACTCACGTAGATGGATAAATTTCTGTTTCAGTGTGTATCATAAAAGATGGTTGGTTGGTACAAACTGTTGGCACTATCTCCACTCCTCTTCAATACAACAAATTATCCTTCTCTTCTATTAAACGCACTTAGTTTCACTATATTCATCATACCGTTGTTGAAGGTTTACATCGCATAGGCAGTATCTGTTCGCTGTTGTAGTATAGCCTTGCGGAGATCGTCTATTACTCTGTTTCTGGGTCCATCACAGTGTGTTGAAACAGTGTCTTGGCAACTAGCGTTATCACAATTGACTTGTGGCTGCAACCTGCCTTTTAATGATCACAGGGTCATTCTCGGTCATTTAATATTGTAGCGAACAGGCTTTCAATAAAGCACAATCGTTATTGTCCAACACGCTAGTTAGCATGCTACGTACGCGCTCGCGTTTCTGAGTCAGCATTCCAGTCCACCACAGACCCTGGTTTCCGTTCACACGTCGTGCGCACTTCTGTCCGGTTTATGTGTGTGATCGGCGCCATCTATCGGGGGTTTTCTGCCTACCGTTCTTTGTCTGTTGGGCGATAGCTCGTCCGGTTGTTCTTATTATCCGAAATCTATCCATTGTGGGCTTTTATCGCATTCCACGACCGTGTCGAGATATTCCTGGAAAATCTATGGGAATGCGACAGGTGCGATCAATTGTGGGAGATGTTCAACTTGAAATAAACCAAACCCCCTACTACTCATCAATATTCCTGAGTGTTGGAATAATCACGCCTTCAATTTGGTCGTCCATCCTATTTCGGCTGCCACGTTTCGCCCGTTGTTCCGATCCGGTCGAGCGTTGACTCATTCGGTCGCCCACGCTGTCCTTGATCCGCACGCTGTAGGTATCTGGACGTAGCTTCCCCGCCTTAAGGTACTCCGCCGAGTGTTGGAATACTCGCACCTTTGGCCTGATAATCCACCACAATATCACGTGACCTAGCGTTACTATAACAACACTTCTGAGGAAGGCTCTTAGAGGTGGTTGAAATGTTGAGTATTCAAACATGCTCGTAACGTTATGTTCTATTCAAACCAAACACGTCCAACACAATGTCCAAACTGTTTGACTTCATTTGTACTACATTTGGCACGGACATCATACAAGTGTTCTCCCAATTTTTGTCTATCCCTTTTTACATGAACCCAGTTCTACGCCTTCTACATATCAAAAAAAAGAAAATGCCGATTGCCTGCAGGACCTCGTGAGACGATTTTGTCATTCTCTCAATTGTGCGTTGGCCAGCTGACAGCGGTTCACCGCTGAAATGCTCTCAGATAGAACGCTTGCGGAACATTCCACATTCCGGTGCCTACAAGTTGTTTTGAGTACAAAAACTTAGAGCGTCATTTTTCACGCCGATGAGCAACTTCAAACTGTCGACTGTTACACGTTATCAGTAAACCACAGCGTAGCGAACAAGCTCGTTTTCGGTTATTCATCATCAGGCTAATTACATAACAGTTTATATGAAACAGAGTTGTCAGGGCAAAACGGACAAAAGCAAGTAGCTAGTTTGAGTGAGGTCAGACACGTCATCGGCATACACAGAAGCAACGTTTTGGTACGATTACGTCATCATTAAGACGCCACTGGAACCACGACGGTTTGATCGGTCATGATGTATGTGGTTGGCCATGGCAACTTCAACGCCTGAACAAAGCGCTTTTGTGCACACAAAGGTGGATTTCTTAATCGAATTCCAATCGCTTCGGCTGTGGCTAAAATTCGGCATCTGACAGCTTTTGAGTGACTGGCATTGACTCGGTAAATCGGACGGAAACAGGAGTCCAGGTTGACAGTATGATGTGTATCAATGAAGTGTGAAACAATCGGGCTCGTAATTGCCTTGGTGCCTCCGCTGGTGATCCAGGCTGGATGGTGCTCACGGATACGTTCAGATAAACGCCTGGTCGTGCGACCCACGTAACTAGTTCCACAGGAACAAGTAAATGAGTATACACAAAAAGAAGCCGCAGGAACACGTTACTGGATAGCCAAAATTCACATTAGAAAATAAAATTCGGTTAGATTCTCATTGAAAGACAAACTAGGCTTAAACGTCTATCACGGTGAGTTCTATCAGAAATCCTTGATTTTGTCTGGACATGACACCTACTGGCTGTAATCGTATCACCTGCAGGTTATTAAAAGTGTGCGATATGTCCCGGTAGCGATTTGAGACAAATGTTTTACAGACAGACTAATATCGAGATACATGGTACCTACAAAACGTGAGTACTAGTGACAGAAGATAACAAGGATGCTGTTGGTGTCCACTACAATTGCTTTATAGCCTGAAATGGAAGAATTTGACTGTACAATTACCATGGACGATGTGACCCAGAACAGCTGTAGTACGCTGATTTTAGAGTTATCCATAAAGCGATGACTGCAACACTATGTGAACGAATGGTTGTATAATTTCATGTATGCAACCAAAAAACACAACACAAACCCACAGAACGTGTGGACTCACCAGCTACCCAAATGTTTTGTTTAACCAGAACTTCACCACAGCGTAATTCATACAGGCCAATCTCTAAATTTGCGCGAGTCGGCTTCTCGGTCGTGTTCTTATTCAGAAAATTGACTTGTGGCACATAAAACCCACATTCTACTTGTTTGGTCAAAGCATTCATAGATCTCAACACGTTTTGCCACGCCTTCCGGACAGTTGCAACCCAAAAGCAAAATGGAAGGTCTACAATATCGCGATCCAAATATATTATGTGTGGAATCGTTCGACAACGCAGCATGTACAGTCCTTGATGTAGTATCACGCAAGTATGTTGACCGCTAATGTTAAATCGATGAACCCAACAGCTTATCCTGTACTGACCTTCCGCAACATTATCAGTCCTCATGACCCTAGTAAAATTTGTTAGGTTGACCATTTGATTAGTTTGGATGTGACCGTAATAGTTCACCTGACATTCGATTTGTGAATGCAATGCAGTTTCTTCCAGACAGGTGGTTTCATCACTCCATCCAATGCATGTTTTGAGTTGTTTCACGGTGTGTGAGAAGACAAGTTGTTCCGGGGGATAAATTTTCACTTCAAGTATTTGAACTGGGGGTTCTGTAGGTAGTGATGGGTGAAAAGAACGAACAATTTTAATAAATCGGTCGTTTCAGTAATTTTGACATACTATCGAATATCACCCAATCCTGACATTGCTTTCCTGCAATCTGAACATGGAAGCAAGTGTGGTCTATAATTCTGTAGACGGACACTAATAAAGCGGTGACAGCATCGGTCAGTATCCATCAATCCACCTTGGTTACATCGATCTGTGCCAAGAGTATGACATTCTGTGCTACCATGACCTGGGTTCAAGCGCACAACTCTAGACAGATGGTTATGACTGATAATGCATAAGTGTTTTGATGAACAAGACAGTGAATAGCACCTTGTACCCTGTATTGCGTAAAGACTTGGAGGTTTGACGGAGTAACTGGGGTCGCGTAAGACTCTGCAGCCACTTGAAAACGTAGCCCGTCCGGTAAACAGAACCCACTTTTTTCAACATAAACTGTGCTCATAACAGACACATTTTAAAAACGTTTCACTAGGTGTGTGTTGATCATTGTGGCTCGTGTGGACCGATTCTCATTACGCCAATAGAAGTCATTGCATTAAGCTTCTGTGTGGCACATCCGACAACTTACTGGTGAACTGCACATTTGCCAAAAGTTTTGTAACCTACGGTCACTGAATGATGGTCTTCTTAAAGTGATTCTTGATTTACTTCAGAGATGACAATCGTGCGATTGTTGTATAGAATAGAGAATTTCATCTTCTGATCTACCCTTCAAATGCACAAACGACTACAATTGCAACATTCGGTCACTTTATTAAGCTTATCAACACAAAAACATGTTGCAGGACATTTCATTTTATGGCTTCATTTTATTTCACCATTCACAACCTAAACACAAAATCGTTAAATATAATAAAATTGGGAATGTGAGAGGAAGACTTTACTATATCCATTTAGGTTAATCTGGACACGGATAGATGATCGATATTAACGCTCCTAGTGTGCAAAACTTCGGAATGCCTACGTCGACATGGTGTGAACAAAGTTGCAACAGTCGAACTTCGTGTTACTGAAAATAGAACTTGATAAACGAACCTACATTAATAAGGGGGCTATTAAGCTGTTTTTGTGCGACTGGTTGAAAATCTCTGACTACATGAATGTCTGCACCGGCTATGGTTGCAGCGTTTTAATGATTATTGGCGATATTAGTGTTTCATGCCAACAACATAGAGTCGGTAAATATAAACAGTCAGAACGAAACTACTACCGACAATCTTAGTGAGTCGAGTCAAACACATAGCGACCTTACTGGTAAGTAGTGGGGTTTTGGCTGAGATAAGTTGAACATCACTCACAACTGGTCGCAGTCCTTGTATTCCACAGACGGTTAAGTTAGTTCTTTTCAAACAGAAACACTGTAATCGAGCCTCGTCCACTAGTCCACGAATCGACAGCACATTATCAACGAAAGTTCGTACCGTAACGCACGCAAGTCACGGAATAATAGTGAGCCAGGTAATTTTTGGCTATTAGTCTTGTTGGATGGACCAGGTTGCAATGACAATTACATTATCATTTTGGATATCACCTCGTTATACACAACCAACCATCTGAGATAAACGACCAGTTTACTTCCTCAGTCCATCAACTCACTTCCTATGAAATTAAGACTGTCGGCGTTCGAGTCAGAACGTTTTCTACTGCACCGCACATCTACAGTCTAGTGATATGGAAACACATATACAAGTCTATGATATAACCAACGGGAGTCCCCACGGTTCGCTAACAGCTTATGTTTGTTTTGTCTACATGGATCAGGATGCGGATGCCGCCACCGGTCAACCACATCTCCAACGACGTTTTGTATGTGATATCCTTCCACTGACCGATACGAAACACGGCAGACGTTCCGTAAACCACCTGTAAGCCAATACTGACTTTGTCACAGAACATGGGCACGCTGAGCCCTAAGGTTTTGAGTTGTTCTATCGTGGCCTCACAAGCGTGACCTTACAATATGGTCTTTTACGTGGAAACACCTTCGAACATGACAGTACTACAGGTGTAGTATGTTAGTAGCCTCATCTTACCGTGCGGACTGGAGACCTAGGCTTGGAATATGGTGTCTGTCAAAATGAACTTCCTAAAAAATTACCACCCACCAAAGTTTATTGTAAATTCAGCAAACAGGAGCAGATTATATTGAAAATAAAAGTGTACCTGCTTTACGTTTTGAGGGTGAAGACTTCACCAGGTTGTTGGAAAGCCGCCTCACAGCAGTACATTTTGAATAGTCCGGTTCAGAATACTGTTCATCATTCCAAGCATTCCGTTAGCATGGCTTTAAGCGTCACTGTAAGTCAGTGTCACTTATAAAATCGTCTAGGGTGTTTCACGTGAGTATTAGGTCAACGAATGCGCAGAACGGCGTGGCAGTTACTCTGCGGTTTTATGGCACACATACCGACATGCCTCCGTAAAACGCCCAGTGACCCAACAAACTCTCAGCATGGTCAAACTACCATGACTAAACAGAAAATGCTGGCATTATAGATCACCTGAAGTCACTTACTTCATTCACCTGCTTTAAGTCGAACCAAAGACTTCGGCTACGATAAACAACAATAGATTTACGGTTTTATGGGATAACAGCGTGTATATTCATTGACAAGTGGAAACGGCTCATCCGCAGACGGATAGATATACCCACTTATCTCATTATGTTCGGGTTAACTGATTGTAATATGTCTGTGTGCTTGCCTTAGTGAATAATATAATCGGTTCTTTCGTTTATTTCATAACACACGCTGAACTGTAAATATTAATTATCTCAGTGGCTGTCGATTTCATGGTTCACAGCACCCGTGGCTGATGACGTTAAACGAAGTGACAATTGAACGAGTACAGTTGCCTGAATGATAACGACGTTTGTAGGAGTTGTCTGCGAAGTAGACTTGCAAAATAAGTTCGGTTAGTGAAAATCGCAAGATGGGACTTAGAACCGTATTCCCATTTTCAACACGGTTACCAATTTGCAGACTGCAGACACTTTGATGGCGATCATGCCTTATCTGATGCATAGGGTGTATTACACGTTTTGTATTGGGCTACGAATGATTGTGCATTACGCCTGTCATTATGTTACTTAACTGACAGCGTAAACCACTAGCTCACTGCTGACGATTATGGCCATGATGATGATGATGATGGTGATGATGATGATGATGATGATGATGATGATGATGATGATGATGATGATGATGATGATGATGAT
>LUCH01000981.1:150188-161850 GCA_013368495.1 Paragonimus heterotremus
AGCCACCAAAATGGTCACCGGCTTGCAGTATTTGTAGTGAAATCACCTTCGACGTCCCTGAAATCCTAAACTCTCTGTGACGTGAGAGTTGCCTTGCAAGTACCACCGCGTCGGGTCACATCACCTCGTGAATGTAAAGTTACTACAAACCACTAACATTAAGGTTAGTGTGTTGGCATAAGTATCGCAGTTTTGCTCATAGCTGTATAAAGAATTTGCGCCATCTTCAGCATTGTAAGCTACATTCACTAGGATAACAGTGTTTTAGCTACTACCGTTGGGAACGCCATCCAACCAAGCTGACACTTGTTTGAATCTCGAAGGTCAACTGGAATTTCCGTCGACATTCGTCCTCTCTGGTGGCTGCCGCACGGTTGTGCGGAAGGTTCTCTCACATCCATTTCCTTAGCGCTCTTATCGTTACGTTGAAGTCCGCTTGTGTACGGTGAGTAAACAACTAAATAAAGTTTGTTCGCAGATTCACCGTTTTCTCACTGAGACTTCTGATCCGTGTTAATATAAGGCTGGGAGAAACCCTGAGTGTACGAACTTCGGACTTAGCATCGGGAAAGACGCTTGTTTGAATTCTGAATGTCGACCGGGGTTTCCGTTTTTCAAGTAGCTGTAATGCAGTTGTGCCAGATGTCCTTTCACGTCCACCTCTTTAGCGTCCCTACGTGTTGCATTGAAGTCCACTTACGTACGGTGAGTAACCCGCTGCGTGTAACTGATAGACCGTGAATATCTGGAAAAATATTTCCTAGCTATTGAACTTGCTGGAATTTTGTGATATGTTTCAGCTCTTCACATCTTAGAAATCTGTTCCCGGAACATTTCTTTGTTTCAATCTTCCGAGGACGCAAGCAAGGAAGGTGCGCTAGTTCAGTGGCATAGGAATTATTGGAAAAATAACGCAGAGTCGCTTTCTACGTCATTTCGGATGGTTGGAGGTAAAATATAATGAAAATCGATACCATAGATGTGGAAACAAATGCTTCTATTTAAATTTGGACGTGATTAAAGAGGAAAGCATGTTTATAATTCCTACAATAAAACGGTTGTTGAAACATGAGTACCAAGCTTTTTATGAAACCACAAACGTAAGGAACGCCTATAAGCCTACTTCACAGTAGGATAACGCACAAAAGTAATTCGTGTTTTATTACCCATCATACACATGGATGACTCCGAGGTGGTGGCCACACAATAAGCGAATCAAATGGGAATAATAACTGGTAATAACAACGCTCTTTGTGGTATTCAAACGAGTTGTTAAAAAGTTCTGAAACACAATATCGTATTCATGAGTTTTAATCCCACTGCATTCACGACTACCACCATTTTGCGCACCCCAGCCAGCACATGGGACGCTCACGTGACGGTCGACCGCCCCTCGAGTGTCTTATAACATCCTCATTTGTGGGGGAGGGAACAAGTAATTCGTCTCATACACACCGCACGAGGAAGTTATCCAATGAGTAACATCTATATAGTGTTCGTTACTGCCGACGTGGCTATAAAGTCGATAAACTTTGTAACCTTTTTTTGTTTTTGTTTATATCTGCAATATGTGACTTCTCACGGCAACTTGAATTTTTGACTGGACGAAGCAACCATGTCGTGGGTTGACTGGCGTTCTATTGCCTCGTGAGTTGCTTTACTGTGGCAGTATCGCTGAAAGACCTTCTACAATGATTTACGACAAATTGGGTATGTTTAAGGATGAAATACAAGTAATATGTATGCTGCTCATCAGGTCCAGATGGTAACGTTGTGGCGTCCATCGTTGTGGAAAAATTGTGTTGTCAAGCTACTGTCTATGATTAAACGAATTATGGTGCGGCCTGCTTATAAAGAATGCCTTAAGATTAGGTACGAAGATATGAGATTTCAAACACACCCATGAAACTTGTATTGATATGGTTCATGTATGAATTTTGTACAAGTTCAAGATGGAATATTCGTGTCACTCGGTATGAACCAGCAAATGACTGTAGCGTTATTGGAATGCCTAAAGAGAATACTGTATGATCGTTTCGCTTCAGGTTGGCTATGTCTCGACTATTTACGAGGATATATCACTTCAAACTCATCCTTGAAACTTTATCTTGTATTTCATAGGTTGCTTATTCAGTGGCCAAGCAAAGCATGCGAGTGTCACCAATAAACGCGAAGCCTTTCAAGAAAAGAGTACGGCAACGTATATTAAAGGCACGAGATACAGAAATCGCGTGAAAGACACGAGAGGCAACACAGAAAAACTCATGCTTCAAATGCCAGTAACCCTGATAGTGATGATTTTTGATGTTGTATTACTGAGTTTTTCCATATATTTTATTTAAGTCGACATTTCTTTTATACAATCATTTCGGTGCCGCGGTAGAATGACGTAAACTGCCGTATAGTCATTAATAACCACGATATGCCAATTTGGGATAGTCAGGGGTCTCTCGGGTATTCCCATCGGACGGTCGGAATACCCAGGCAAGCGGGAGGTTATGCATCCTTTTTCGTGCGCGGTAAACGTTCGATAAATCGTTACTAGGTAGTAGAAAAATGTAAAACTATTTGCAATACTATATGGGAGACCTGGCTGGTATTTTGCTGAGTGTCCTTTGATCGACCAGAAAGTGCACAGTTAGGACTCCCATAGGACACTCAGGGGGCGCTCACATAACACTCGGGGTGCAGTTGTGGGACACCCAGAGGACGGTCGTGCTGGCTGGGACGATCGTTTTAATCCGTGCCTCCATTAAGCGCGCCTTAACAGTTTCACTTGTTTTGTGCGTGGTAAGTACGGCAGTGTTGCATCACTTGCGGTCTGTGGCACCTCAGAGTTTCGCTGAAAGCTCTGTAAAAGCGTTAAGCTTATTTCATGTTATCAGTTTCCGTATTCTCGCCTTATTAAAGGGTGGTGCAATTACATAACTTACACGCAGAAACTGGAAACTTTTATTTTACAGGAAGTGGAAGTTGCACATGTTCAGCGGAATTTTCCACATCATTCCGGAGGCATTCATTAAGGAATCTCTCATTTTCAAAAACAATTGCAAGTTCTCTATTAGATTTCCTAATACATTATTGTCGTATCTTTCTTATTAGCCGAGATATTCCACTTCTAATGCGTCCGAAAAACTTGTTTCTTTTGCAGGTTTCAAAGCATGGAATGATTATTAAGCTGTTGCAGATATTTACGAAGAAAAGGATGTTTTTTCATACGTGGTACCTTCTTTCAACCGCCTGCGATGCTTTATTTATAAAAAACTTCGTTGATCCCAACGGTTTCTTCAATAATTCCAAGGTTGACGAAGTTCGTTGATCGGTTGCTGAGAGCATACGGTAGCTCTCATCGTGATTGGGTATACTAGACGCTCAGGGAACACCAAAGAAACGCCCATGCTAGTGGGCTTCGTAAAATGCAGTAAACGGAGCACCGTCTAAATTTTTCGCATGCCGACTGCCTGTCAGGCCGACTCCGGTATTTGGTGCAGGCCGGCTCTGATCCGACTGGTGGCCAGACAAAGTCCGACTCTGGGCCAACTCCGTTCTGTTTGCTGGGTTAATTATATTCACCATCTTTAGCATTCGTTGGTGCCACTGTTGTTAACTTTCCTATGAACTAAGGATATACGCTGGATTAGAGACGAAGTGACTTGCTGAAAGAATGACATTAAAGAACACTAACAGCTGGAAAGATTACGACACTTGTAACGGCATTTTTGTAGTTCGCCGGTATGGAACTTCAAGGCCGAAACGACCTGAAGACGGCGATTTAGGCGCAAAAAGAGATTTTGCAAAATTTTCATGGAATACCAAAATGCATATTACGGGACAAATATATAGATTTCATCAAGTATAATGGTTGTGTTGCAATGAGAGACATCACATATACGTAACGACTGCACATGTTTGCACTATTGTTGAGAAAAATGTGTCGCCATTCTTGTCGACAAAAACTTCATGTTGGCTTTCCTAATCGATTTTACGTTCCAATAATGCTTCCATTGCAATTTTCGTGGTGGAATACGTAATACCGTCCTGCAGAAACGTTCAATTTCCCGTAATTTTAGTGATGTAATTAAATCTGTAATTTTCTACCACGTTGCGTTTGCATTGCATCGTACACGAAATATCACAGTAATTCCCAACCAAACCTATTCCGCCACACTTTTTGGTTAGTTATATATGCGAATTATATGTTCAACCTGGTTCCCTTATAGTATTTCCGGTTGAAAACGATCTACGTTATCACGTGCTTGTTTTTAAGTACGGTACAGTGTAAACATGGATAATACGTCCCGCCCTATCGTTAAAAACGTGCGTATCATTCTGCTTATTACTTAGTGACTGTGCTTGAATGTAGCTTGCCATGTGTACATGAGTCAGCGCTCACTTATCTGAGAGAAAATGACCAACTTTGACGCTCGTTAGTTATCTGACGAACATCTTGATTCCCACTTCTACCGTTTCAGCTACAACCCTTCCTTCTTCGAATGATGGATATTTATGCTTCCGATTATTGTTGGTCCGCGTTTTCGCCGGCTGCCGAACTCCCTGACGGCTGCCACGATGTTCTGTCATTTTTTACCGAAAATAAAGGAGATCATCACAACTTACCCCCAAGGGTTTAAGTACATGTTAAATCTGATTTCTCCCGTGTTCTACTTATCAACATTGATCTTATCTTAAGTGAAGTGGACGCAGCAACTACTATTGTGAACGCATACTGCATAGTTGGGCGTTGATAACTGTTTGAGTCAACTGGATGGAGCAGCTACTAGTGCGCGTATATGCCGCATAATCAGGCGTTGATCATATCTTGAGTCGAATGGACGTAGCAGCTACTAATGACAGCATACTACGTAGTTAGGCGTTGATCACAGTTCAAGTGAACTGGACGGAGCAGCTACCAATATTAGCGCAGAGCATAGGAATCGGATTAACAAACGCGTGCAATGATGTCGACGTTTGTTGTATAATTTACAACATTTTCGTATGAGGCAAGGTGAACAGCAGTTTGGTGACCATGTTTCTAGGATTTGTTTTTCGCTGAATAATCTTCTGAAAGTGTGACTGGAAGTGCCGTTCGTTTGATCCAGATATGGCAGGAAAGTGGATCTTAGCAAAGGACCAAATGTTTCCAAAGACTGCGAGAAGATCATGCTGTTCTCAGGATCTACGAAATTTTTTGAATGATTGGTTGTCCAGGGCTTGTAACGAGCTATTTTATCCGAAGCACTGTAGGCCCTCCATTCGTCCGTGATTATTAGGGTAATCGGCTGAAAGTGAAAGAATTAACTAATGTAACCGGCTTACTCGA
Organism: Paragonimus heterotremus; assembly: GCA_013368495.1. Lineage (NCBI taxonomy): Eukaryota > Metazoa > Platyhelminthes > Trematoda > Plagiorchiida > Troglotrematidae > Paragonimus > Paragonimus heterotremus. The sequence goes on from LUCH01000981.1 coordinate 155,509, forward strand.
GCACGTCTCCGGATAAGGAGTAATAAGTTGACTATATTTCGTCCGTTCCCAGGACAGACCACCACGAACGCTGTGAAAGTTGTGACTGTCTTGACCGCCTAGTGTGGCAAAATTGCGAATGCTTCCTCTAGCCTAGAACAGGTATTTCCAAATATGGAATGTATATATGTGAACTCAGAATCTGAATGTGACGCTATGGATTCCGTCGTAAGGTGAGTAACTTTCACTGCTCTGCACTTTTCAGAACCCGAATTAGATCACGAGGTGTGCAAATAAGGAGGCTGTCTCGGAGCCGATCAAGGATGGCCGGCCGCAGAATACGTATTATTTTAAATGATTTGCGTTCACAGCAGTAGCCGCTCCGTCCAGTTCACTCGAACTATGACCAACGCCTAGCTATGTAGTATGATGTCACATTAGTAGCTGCTACGTCCATTCGACTCAAGATATGATCAACGCCTGATTATGCGGCATATACGCACACTAGTAGCTGCTCCATCTAGTTGACTCAAACAGTTATCAACGCCCAACTATGCAGTATGCGTTAACAATAGTAGCTGCTCCGTCCATTTGTCCTACCTTACGAATTATGCCAAACCGTCCCCTATGCTGAAACACACGGAAGTGAAGTCACTGGAGACGACAACGAATGGATAGAATTTCGGATTATGTAGCTGATAATCATGGATAAGTTTACATACTTACTGCGCTATTTTTAGCACAGAATGTAGCCTCTGGTTATCATGTGTTACGCATGTCTTCTCGGATGACTGAAACCATGTATCAGATGAAGTCTTCATCATCATCATGTCGTTCACCGCATTTTGCACTTGTTTCGGCGTTCGCAGAGCTCCAGAGAGCATGTGAAAGAGTGCATCCTAGGTCCTTCTCAATAAGAACCGTCTGAAGTGGATATCCGTCGAGGTAATAAATGGTTTTCATAAAGCCGCGGATGTTCATAAATTTACACTTACCAGCATTAAATTCGAGTAGATTCGCTCGAGACCAGTTGAATAGAATGTCGAGGTCTTTCTGTAGGGTGATAGAATCATCGGCTCTGTTGACGGTTCGCCAGATTTTGACGTCGTCCGCAAACGGTAGTAACGGAGAGGAGAGTGAGAGTGGGAAAACGTTGATGAATATCACAAATAGCAGCTGGCCAAGAGGTGAACCTTGAGGTACTCCACCGAGGCTAGGCCTGCAGGTAGAGAAAGCATCACTAACGTGCACCTTGTACAAACGGCTAGGAAGATACGACTCAAGTCCCTGGAAGAGATAAAGACTGCAAAAAGAGTTTGTGCTCAACAAGTATGATGGACGAATTCTACTCATTTACATGCTTATGTACGGCATCGCGTACATAAAAGTAACACAACGGGATGTCGCAGCCAAACGCCACATGAGCTGCTCTCCTATACGCAGTCATATTGTCCACAGCAGATGTTTTCACGGCAACCTGCTCGCCCATCGCCGCCCGAAGAATTTCGAACAGTGTACGTAGTGAAACATACTTCCCACCACGAACGTACCCGTGAATCACTGGCCGGCCGTGTCCCATACCGTCTGTTACGAGGAACTTGCATAACTTCCAGCTTCGAAGGTATGAGGAAATATGCAATGACATACTTGTGCCTGTTTGTTGCGTGGGTAACACCCACACTCCCAACATGCGGAAACGTTGAAACAGTTCATTCTGCGTTCGTTGGGCGAAGCGGAGATGTGTATATTGGTTGCCTTCATCCCCCACAGTGCGCATCACACCCATCGCACTACTTACTGGCAGCCTCTCAGCAAGGTTCTCTAATATCCCGTGATCAAACTTGCATAACAAACTCACTTGATATCGCAGACTTCAACTCGCGACGGATGTATCCAACGTCAATGGTTGTGATGAACTTCTCGTGAACACCCGCTACGTACTGCTTAATGTCAGCAGTTGGTGTGTTATACCAAAACAGATTTCTGAATTCGTTCAGTTCGTTGATGGTGAGTGAACGATTCGTAGAATCCGACTCACGTGGCAGAGGACTGGGGTGGTGGTTGTGCTGCAACTCGAAAGAGCTCATAACCAAACAAGCATCCGTTGGACCACATGAAATCGTGATCTGCAACATGTGTAGCGAAAACTGATCCATTAAAACCAACAACAAGTAACACACTGGACACGTTGCAGACGTTGGTATACACTCCTACGCCTTTTGTACTCCGTACAACGATAATAAATCTGCAGGTTTTCAGGAACCTATGTCACCTTATTATATCGTGCTTCAAAGCAGTTTTTGGCCTACGGCTCGTCCCACGGACGTAAATGACGTCCATCTCATCCAAGTACCTCTGAAGACATTCCTGAAAGTGTGAGAAAGTGCGAAATTCGCTATCCTCAAACATTGTCTTGAAAGTCGCAATATAATCCATTTACTATAAATGAAAAATAAACAGCTGAAAATAAAATAAACATGTGACAAACATTAAACATAAATAAAAAATAACCTCAGCATTCTCGTGTTAACATTACCTTACGCAATCGGTCACCACAACAGCGGCCATATCAATTTTCGAAAAGCAACTACGATCAGATCGTTTTCAGTTAATGATCAGTTAAAACAAAGAGATATGAGTCATTGACGCAGAATTCGACGATTACTATCTCTGCACCAGATACTAAGCTATTACAACCATTTTTTTAGGAAAATAATTTCCCGGAACGCGACAGCTCAGGAACTCACAGTCTACGACAAGCATTTATGGAGTGATCCAATGGATGAAGATTTGTTTGCAAACTCACCGTTTTCTCCGTACGACTTCTGGATCGCGTATAAGGTTGGGGAAACCTGGGCGTACAAACAAAAGGGCGAGAAACTAGCTTTGCGATACATCTGGTTACCTTACGCTAACGGCGCTGAACGGTTCAATTGAAGTTTTCTTCGTACCAGGCAACCTTTGTGTATCTTAGGTCATAATAGTCATGCTTCTTTGCAGCGGGACTGGTGGGATCTCCTACAAGTGAACGGAGGGTGCGCGTTGACCGCGTAGTTCTATGGATGGACTCAATATATAGCTCACTATTGCTCCCAGTGATCGGCAGGCAGCTTGAGTTAATCCATTTCCGTATACTGTTTTGTGTGAGCGTGTCGCAACACTAATCTAGTTGCAAACGACGCAGTACAGTAAATAGAATAAACTTCTGGCGATTTTCGATGGTAGAGTAGAACATAATACCCCTTTCGTACGCTGTTCCACATACACTGACGGTGAGAGGAGCCATATCATAGTATCATTTCCAACCACTTCTAAGGACAAAGTTTCGTCCACCAGCATCTATGCAAAATTCTGAAAACAAGGAAAGTAGTTTAAATATCGTATAAATAGTGAAGCTGGAAACGTCGTCATACATGTTTTACTAGCAGTTGTGCTAATTATCTTGTTAAAACACAATGCACACACTGTAGGGTCGTATAGTTCAATTTGCGCGATATCTTCAGAACGCGGCGAAATGAGATGACGTGTTTCATCCGGAAGATTGCAGTGAACGTCCTTATAGGATTTGTGCACAAAGATATAAACGTCAATAGCCAGCTAAAAACGCAGTCGCTAATTAGTTCATTGTAGGCAATCTTGATCTATGTGGAACACAACACCAAGGGGACGAGACGCGCGCGCCATAAGTGTATTGCTAAGAAGAATCAATTCAAACAGGTGATGCACATTTTGTACAAAGAAAAGTGGTGTAAACTGCATATTAAAATAAGGCGAAATGTGAAAATGTGTAAAATGCCCTATATTTGTAAAAGTTGTCAAACGACAATATTGGGTTTTTGCGAAAATGATGGAAAATTATTTCATTAAAAAAAACAATACTTTTGACGCTTATTTGGTGTATCTCAACCGTGTCATAAACAATACTTTTTTACGACGGACGAAATGCAAATACTTCGCCTGAACTGTCTACTCTGACATTTCGAAAAGTGGTTACAGACAAGGATTTGCTCCAGAACGATCATTTTTCCCTTGGAACGACCTTCAGGCCCATTCTCTGCGAAGGCCCAAACTGCACTCACACAGCTTCCGTCCTCGATTACAGTATATATGATGGTGGTTATCGTCCGATTAAACAGTTGGCCGTTCCCACGATTTGCACCACTCAGATATGGCTGCCATTTTTTACCGTTTCTGATGGCAAACATCCTTCTCATTATAAACTCTCACCATCACTAATCGTTCCTGTTCGCGCATTATAACGAAGACCCAGCAGTACTTGCAGATGAGGAATATCCAGCGTCTTTAACCATTTTGGCCGCCGCATGATTAACCAGAGAGGTATGAAGTGTTTGACCTGCCTACATCGGTACCAGTTCAAACATGCTGACCTCAACGAAGACCAGTACATCTTGCGCACTTCCTCGACTAGACTAGTCATATGTTCAAACCACTTCTTCAGAAGAAGTCGCAGCTCGTCCGCGTCCATATCCGTCCCTTCGCTCGCCACCCTCAGTGAGCGAAAAGGAAATACGTTCAAGAGTAGCTGCAAGGCGTCTGCGAATGTCAGCGCGTTGTATATGGCCACGGAAAATAAGGCATTAGTTTATACACGAAGAACGGTCCAATAGTAAGTCAAAGCTGAGCACCTTGGATGTATATATAGCGTTCACCCTTCTCGGGGTGACGGCTGTGCGAAAGTAAGTGGCACTGACTATGGTTCAAATAGGAGAAACCGCAACAAACTTAAGGGAAGGTGTTCCCCAGGGAAGGAAGGTTGTTTTGTAGAGACAGCTTTCAACCTTATCCTCCCTAAGTAGTGAAGTCAAAGTGATCGTGACTACCTCCTACCCATTCTGTAGGGGAGTAGCCCTCAAGTGCATGTATACGAACTGTATGCGTGTTTAACGAATCACCGGAAATCAGACAGTTAACTCATGACACGCAACCCCACATATTTACTTTCACGGAGACCTGGCCTACAGGTGACATCAGTGACAATGAACTGAGTGTCTCCTGGTATCCGATTTACCGAGCTGACTCCGCCCGATGGGGATGGGGGTTTCTGCGGTTTTCCCTCACCAGCATTTCCCAACACCCACGGTTATCATTGAATTTCAGTTCTCTGATAAATGTGATACTCTGTGGCCTTGAATGGCATTACATCTCCCAGACACACGCCCGGTGGGGGTCATTTACCGTTCTCCTCAATCTGACATCCCCGACGACGAAACTCTTCTTGTTAACCTAGACAAGTTTCTAGGACGACAACCCTTCACTCATCTGCTTATCGTGAGCGACTTCAATGCACCCAAGGTAAGTTAGATATCAGGTTCACACTAGGAATGTGGAAGCGGATTCTTGACCTCGTTATCGACGCCGACACGACGGAGAGCGTGGACAGAGCATGTCAACGCCCCAACGCGGTTAGACTCACTCTCTGCTCGACCTAGTTATTACTAATGCGAGCCACCTGGTAGACAGAGTGACCATTAAACCACTACTTGAACATAGTGATCACTCTCTGCTCATCTTTGATCCCATTTTTTACTGGTTCCAAAAACCAGTAATAAAAGTCCGCAGTTCGAAACTTTATTCAGGCTGATTTTAACGGCGCGATGAGCTACCTGGGTCCATTACTTCCTGATTGTGGCTCCATGGACCAGATCTACTGCGCACTACAAAGCGCAATTGAGAAGATGGACGACTCATTTGTGCCGAGCAAACTGTGTACTCTCTCTTATCGGCCTCCCCTTCCGCGCTGAATACGTCGTCCCCATGATGATCGTTCCCTTTTATTCGCGAGGCATAAGCCAATAGGAAACTTGGAGGACCCAAGCGCATTTCACATAGTTCCAAATAGGTATAGACGAGAAATACGTGAGCACACCAAACGCACACAGGAAAAGGTCCTCTTCAAACCTCGTGGGAACAAAACATCTTATTTAAGCATATGGGACGACTAAAAAGGAATAAACCTTCGGCTCTTTATTTGCGACTGCTCGACGGGGAGAACTCATCTTACTCCCTAGCAGTGGCCGAGTGATTTATGGAATACTGCCGGCAGTCTACAACGTCGCACTACCGGAATGGTACCCAATTCTTTATCCGCAGAATTTCCTGCAGTCGCCTGGTACAGCTGAGTTTTCTGTTCTGAAAGTTGAAATCCTTTTATTCAGGGCGGTTCATAAAGTGCAATAGGTCCTGACAAGATCAATCCCAGGATTCTCAAGGAAGCAGCTGCGAGTCTGACATAACCTCTCTATAAGCTGTTTAAACAGACACTCCAGACTAGCATTCTCCCTAGTGTATAGAAAGAGGCGACGGCCACGCCCATATTTAAAACAAGTGACCGGCACTCTTCGA
>LUCH01000982.1:0-15431 GCA_013368495.1 Paragonimus heterotremus
TCGGCTGTCTTTAACATTTTAATGAATCATCGAGTGCACAGTTAACAGAAAAATATTTTGGCACATATATTGTGCACGTTCTTCAATCTTTTGTTGCCAAAACTCCTTAAATTAACCGAAGTCCCAGTTTCAGCTACCTCGCGAACGCATTTATTTATTCGAAATATCGTAATTCCTCAACGTCCCTGATAAAAATGTTTAGCACATTGAAACAAACTGATTTTCTATAGCAAAATAGGCTCATTTCATGTTTTTCAAGACACTCCGTCAATAACCATTCACAATTTATTGAAGCCCACTTTTTATTGGTCCACGCAAATGCGCATTCACTCCATGCGGATAGTTTTCAGCCTAGTCAGTTTGTCCGTTACGATGTCAGCGGTTTACTGTTGGCCTAAAAGGTAGTTATTAGAAACAGGATGTAGCACTGTTCTTGGAGGCTACAGAGAATACCGAGAACAGAGTAAATACTAATCTAACAAAACAGAGTAAAGTGCTGGTCTAACAACTTCTTAAATAAGTGAGAAGTTAATAACACCTTGAAACGGCCCTTTGAAGAGCAGCTACCAACCTCTATTGAGAAGCCGTACCAATGGCTAATGACCCCGTAAGAGAAGAAACGTTGTTTTAAAAAGTTTGGGGTTCGAAACTTATAGAGCTTCTTGTAGTGGCCTTTCCGACATTTATCAACTATTGGGGTAACGAGTGGCTGCACGTGACCTGTGCTAAAGAAGAAGTACATAAAGCAGTAAGTCGCCGCAGTCTTCGAAATTCAAGTGGATGAAAATCAAGGATTTCAACACAAGACTGGTAGGAGAAGTGCCGCGAGCCAATGATCATTTTGATATCTACTCGCTAGACACGTTTGGTGACGAGTATGTCCTTCTTCATGCCGGTCTACACGAGTTGATTAACATGCACAAGCAGTGATCAAATGTAGACTCCGTAGAGCGATAGAAAAGCATACCTGCCTATGCGGGTAAAGGCTCGTTCCATCACCTCAAAGTCCTAAATCCTTCTTTGGACGCTATCTGGTGGTGACAAGAAAAGGATAAACCAGGCGACAGCCAAATCTCCGTCCATTGTATGGTCAGGTTTCGCGATATGTATTTTACCTTGTGCATCACGTATAAAAACTAAGTTCCCGGAGTCTCATCTTATCTACGTAAGTGCACAACTGCTGTCGTTTAGAACGACACTCCAGACTTCCAAACAGCACTCAATACGACCAAGGTCAATCTGCAAAACATCGGGGTCAGAAGCACTCTGAATTTTTAGGTCATCAGCACAAAGGAGGGCGGTGCTGGAAATAAGGTCAGGAAAGTCAGTGATGTATATAAGAAACAACATCGGACCGAGTACGGATCTCTGATAAACTCCAGTGGAGGTCTGATCCTGTTTTTTACTCCGAAATTCCTGTTGCCAAGAAAGGATGCAATTCAGCGGAGAACTTCTCTTCGAATGCCGTAAGCTACTAGTTTGTGCACAAGGAGGCCGTGTAGGACACGGCCAGAGGGTCTGGCGGAGTCGCAAAAAATAGCTTCCGAGACATGGTCATCGCCCTTGTTGTCTGTCAGGCTATCCACGAAGATTAGCACATGGGTTACGCATGACTGGCCGAGAAGAAATGCTTGATGGGCAGAGAAGAAAAGGTTATCTGAGAGGAAGTGCTCAAGGATGATGCGTTTCAACAGGCGTCTGATTACCTTGCGTGGGATGCTAGTGATGCTGATCGGCCGATAACTAGTGGGGGAGTGACGATCGCCTGCCTTGAATATAGGTGTGGCAATGGCCTTTCTCCATGCCTCAGGAAGAGTGCTGGCCCAAAGTGTCTGTTTAAACAGACTATGAAGAGACGCCGCCAAACCAGTAGCTGCTACTTTGGAAATCCGAGGATGGATCTCTTCTAGTCTAATTGCACTATACTGGTTGATCTTAAGTAGGAGATCCCGCACGTCAAGCACAGAGAATTCAGCTGTTAGTGTGTGTTGGAAATTTATCTCCGGGAGAATCGGACGCCAGGATGGCGGAACCACACTGTAAACTGTCAAACAGAATTCCCTAACACACACCAGCAGCCACCTGGGAGCTGAAGGGGGTTTCCCCTGGCGGAAATTCACAGAAAAAGCGCCGAAGGCTCACGTTTTCTCTAGCGACGCATGTTCTTGAAGAGAAATTTCTTATTCTCGCGGACCACCAGTAAGGTTTTTGACTGTACCTGCTTAATATTTTGACGGATTGGCAACTGTGTAGTCCGTCGGTATGGTGCTTCAAGACCGAGACGAGTTGGAAACAACCAATTAGGCGCGAAAATAGGTTTTTCAAATGTTTCGTTAAGCAGTAGAATGCATATTACGAGACAAACATATATAGAGTTTATCGAGTATAGTGGTTGTGTTGCAATGAGAAAAATCAACTACACCTAAAAGTAGTTCATATTAGCACTTTAGTGGAGAAAAATGTGTTGCCATTTCCTTTGATAAAAGCACCATTCTGGATTTCCTAATCGACTTTAGGTTCTGAAACTGCTTCCATCGGAAGTTTCGCGGTTGAATACATATTCCCACCCGGCAGCAACGTGGTCGAAGATTACATATTCCATCATATCTCCACAACCACGAGCGATTGAGCATTTCTGCTGGGGGTGTATTCCATTACAGAAATTCCGACGGAAATAGTTTCAGAACGTAAAGTCGATTAGGAAATCCAAAATGATGCTTTTATCAAAGGAAATGGCGACACATTTTCCCCAACTAAAGTGCTAATATGAGCTATTTTTAGATGTAGCCAATTTTTCTCATTGCAACACAACCACTATGCTCGATAAAATCTATATATTTGTCCCGTGATATGCGTTTTGCTGTTTCATGAAAAATTTGAATAATGTATTTTCACTCCTCATTGGTCGTTTCCAACTCGTCTCGGCCTTGAAGCACCATACCGGCGAACTACACAATTGCCGACGGATTTCTCGCTGTGCACTAGTTTCGTACAGAGTAAAAGGCTTCTAGATCCTCCGGCTAGCCCGTTAGATTCTGCCCGGAAAACAGACGGGAACGTAAGTCAAGACGACAACATGGCTCGTGGAAGCGGTAAGTAAGATAAGGCGTTCTATAGTTTGCGACGAATAAATACCTCATCAGCTTCGTGGATGGCAGCTTCAAAAGAAAGGTAGTTTGTGTGCACCGAATCAGACAAAAGTTGAAGCATTCTTGAGAGTGCCTTTAGTGCGCCAACGCCAGCTTTCTGAAAATGTTTGATGGAATTCTTTGTTACAGCATTTTGGAACCAGCAACGAATAAAATCAAAGGCTAGTGACATGTGGTCACCATGCTTCAACAATGGACTGACGACCGCTCTATCTACCAGATGAGCTTCATTTGTGATGATCAGATCAAGCAATGAGGTTTTCTGTTCTGGATGGCACCCTGTAGGTAGTTCGATATGTTGTGGCCGTGCTTCCCCATGGATCAACATTGCCAAGAATTTTGAAAGTCCGCAGTCACAGTCCTCAACAGGAGCAGCTACAGAGTTGAGTTTGGGTGTGCTGAAGTCAACCATAGGGAGAAAATAGGATGAACGCTGTGTAGACGACAGACGGTCTAAAGCAGCAAGAATGACCTCGTCGTCGGGTGCTCAGTACAACGGCGATTGGTAAACAACGCCGACAAAGAGCACGTCACGAATGCGAAGCTGAAGACCGAACCAGGAGGTGTCCCATTTTCTGGGAGTTAAATTCCCTTCCGACAGTCGGCACCGGTAGTTTCTGGCTCAGTAGGACAGCACAGCCTATAGAATAAGTCCGTTTGGTACGGTGAGTGTCCAGGAACATGCGGTTGGTTATCACTGATATATTGGGAAAGCCAACTCAGCAATATCAGAACTGTTATCCTCATTAGTATCCAACGTTCTTGAGTGGCAGGCAATGTCGTCAACCGCAATCTGGTCTGATGGGAAATAAGTGAGCGGAAAGTGAACCCACAGTCAATAGGAGAGTTCCACATGGCATCCATCAGAACTAATTCGGCGTACGATACTACTGGTTGAACCACAGAAGTTGTTGATCTTGACAAAATCCGCTGACACCCAGTGCAAACAAAGCTGATCGGATGGTTACGAATGTCCAACACAATACGAATGCACGGTTCAACATGTTCCACAACGAATTCATTATAATGGAGCTTAAGAAAGACTGAACCAAACATTACCCAGGAGGGAGACGGATGTATCGCCATCAGTGACCTTCATAATTATGTTGTGTTTAACACACATAAACACAGAGAAACATAATTCGGAAAAGTCTGAAATGCGCTTGGAAAAATCAAACGAGTAATGGGGAAGAAGAAAAATCACATGTGAGAGTGTTCTATTGCTCACAGATGAATATGTGAACGAAAAACTGTAAAAATGCGATACAGCTCAATAACCCACTCCCACCCCACCATGACCATACTGGGAACCCACCGCCACCCCACCATGTGTGTTAGTAGGGTAAGGACTATTCTATATCCCCGGTCAGTGTATTGACGGGGTTATTTGGTAAGGTGTTTAAGCTGGACGCCGAACTTGCTCAACTAAAAACAAGCTATGTCGTATTCCACTCTCTACAGGAGAACCTTATTTCCCTATCTTACACCTTCAATGAACCGGAAAGTTTCAAGATGGATAACATGGAGAGCGCAGGCATGTTTCTCAACATGTGGACAACAGAAATCAAGAAACGGACGCGTTGCACATATAACGCCATCGTATTCAATATGCCAGATAAGCTTCACCTGAATGGCATTAAGAAGCTACTCACGAGGGTTAATAATATAAATCCAAAATCATGTATCTACATTTGTCTTTGTAAGAAGACTCGAAAGATCTGCTGCCCGCCTTTGTTCAAATTCCAGAGCGAAACAATTGCGAGACAGTTCATCCTATGTCAGGATCTTATCAAGTCCAAAACCCCCTTAGACCGTTAAGGTTTATGCACGATAGAACGCCACTTGAGAGAGAATGTCAAAATCGCTAATTACCAAACGCTATCACCTCCGAGCGTGTGGTCTATGGCGCATTCAAACAAGGTGCAAGAATGTCCAAGGGTAATGAATCGGGTCCAGCTAAGTGTGTAGCTTCGTCCTGCCTTATCACATCTGGGGATGCCAATGTTCCTCCTGAGAACACCAACGATACGACAGAGGACAACATACTCGCTGACTTGAATAAGTTAGCAGTAGATCTTGACAGTTCCAAAAACCTGCCTTTCGAAGTGGCGGCCATTGTCGAGGAGTCAACTTGCAAACGGCAGCATGTAAATAAATGTGCCCCTACTGAATCCAATGAGACGTCTGGATCTCAATCTGTCTACGCGGTAGCTGTGACAGACAAAGTAAGGCTCAGACCATCTACCAGTCAGACACATGTCGGCATTCCAACTTCAAATTTACCCCAAAAGAGCCCAAGAACCGACCACCAGTGGAGCATTGGCTTTAACAGACCCTCCTCAAGTCACTATCTTACGAGTTGTTCGTGCTTACCTCCTCCGCATTACAAAGCAGAAAATAAGCATGTCAACTCATAACCACATCTAGGGGAAAAAGGATGTATCTATGATCAACCCCTAATCCTGAGCCTCTTCCCAAATTTGCGTGACACAACTTTCAAAGCAAGACTCAACCAGAACCCCATTATTACCACCCGAGTTGTCTATCCCATGTTTAATGTCCCTTTTAATATGAACAGCTCTCATAGTATTAATGCTCACATAAATGTAACCCATGGTCCATTCGCTGACAACGTACATGTAGATATGACCAATCCATTTCAAACATACCCTTTCTTAGTGCGTCATACACCGTTCAAACCTCCCCTGCCCAGTCCACCTCCCATATCCCAACTGCCCTACAACATCTTACTGACACTTCCAACACTTTCTGTCATGGACTCGGACGCAGGCGACATTCAATTAGTCGTCGATGCGCTCGCCATAACCGTATCAGACCAAGCGACGTTACCAAAGTCTCTGAATCATAAAGGCACTTCTGTTTTGGACTTTTTTTAAAGTTCTAAAAATGACATTGAATAAGGAACATGCACTAAGTTCATTGCTTCTGAATGCACGCTCACTAGTCAAAAAGATGCATATTTTTAGATCTTTCGTCTTCTTATATAGTCCTCGTATTATTCTGGTCACCGAAGCTTGGTGTACCCCTGAGACATCAAAAACACAACTAAATGTTATAGATTATCATACGTTCCTTAAAAATCGCGCTACAGGAAGTGGCTATGGATGTTTAGTTTACTCACGGGAGCAGTATTCTGCAACCATACTCGATGAGCCGTATCTTGATAGGATTGATAACTCATTGTGGGTATTAGTGTCAACCGAATCCTAAGAAACACTCTTAGGATGTGTCCGGAGACCATCTAACGCAACTCATGACGACATGACCAACCTTATTAATGCACTGAATTATGTATCAACATTGCCTACAGAGTACAAAATAACTGGTGGAGATTTCAATATGCCTAGTATTCCTTGGACCTCCTTCACAGCCCCTGCAAATGAAGCAGAGTTTCTCGCATGTGTCCAAACAAATGGTTAGCGCAAGCACGTTTTAGCACCTACCAGATTATATCACACTTTAGATATCATTTTTACAACAGGTATATATTCTGCTACACTATTCGTCCTAGAACAGTTTCCGGGACGTGATCACAACGTGGTCAACTTCATTTTTGACCTAAAAGCTGTGAAAATGTCAAACATAGTGTTATCGCCAAATAAAATTCATCGACTGGAACATGCTCACCGCTCTGTTGAGATCCTTGGAGTGGAATACATCCTTTCTGACTTCTGACCCTAGTATTGCAACCGAAGTACTTAATGAACACTTCAGGTTTTTTATGAATATCTTGGCCTCGGAAAGATCAAAACGCCGTAATGTGTGTGGCAAAAGCAGGATCCTCCCTCCAAAAGAGCAACAAGCTCAAAAGTCTGAAATCACGACGTTGAAAAACACATGATTTCTCCCTCATTATTCAAATGCATAAAGTGCTTGACACTATAGAAAATAGAACCAAGATGCTCCACCTGAATGAGGAAAAACGTGCGCTGAACAGCAAAGAGAAGAGCACTGGGTTGATGCAGTTATTGAAACGCAGAAACTGTACAAGAGACCCTATCATCTCAATAGTTACACTACATAACAAAACTACCGTAGATGATCCCGTAACAGTCTGCGAGGTCTTCAATTCGAATTTTGCTGATTCTTTCAACATCGAAGAAAATATATTGCTTCCCCCTCTCCCTGTGAAAACAAATGCGCTCCCAAACCACATTTCTGTTGATGCGGTAGAATACGCTCTCAGTCAGCTGCTATCAAACAGTCTCACCTTCCAGATCCAGAGGGTATTCACCCTGTTGCTCTCAAACACGGAGGAGATGACACTCCTCTCCTTTTGCTTAATATTCATACACCTTCTCTGACATAAGGATCCTTCCATCTCCACGGGAAAATGTCTATAATTCAGCCCCGTTACAAAGGTGGCTCGCGACAAGACATCAACAATTATCTTCCCATCAACCATAATTCAATTTGTTCCAGGATAATAAAATGTCGCAGGGTTGAATTCTTATAATCACAAAATCTTATAAACCACTCCCAGCATAGGTTCCTCAGCAAACCTTCGTGCGTGACGTACCAGCTGGAATTCTTTAATCATGTTACAAAGTCTTCTGATGCAGGGAATGCAATTATTATTATGCTTTTGGATATGCAAAAAGCTCTCGACCGTGTGCCTCACGAGCGTCTTCTGATCAAAATGGCATCTTTCGGTATACTTGATCCTTTGTTCAGCTGGTTTGTCTCATACCTTGTAGGCCGCACACAAACAGCGGATTTAGGAGATAACAGTTCTTCTTTGGGAAATATACGGGAGTACATCATGTCATTAGAGTCTTGGTGTCAAAATTGACTGATGAAATTATCAGCCAATAAATCCACTATCGTCGCACACGGCTGTCATATACCAGAGGACTTTACAAAGCCGGATGGTCAAGGTATTTCAACTGTCAACTCAGTCCAAGACCTAGGTATACGTTGCTCAGATTCGTTCGATTTTGCTGAACATATATCTTTCCTAGTAGCTAAAACTAGCTAAAACGATTGGATACATTAATCACTCATTCGTCCTTCCTGCAGCTCGACCACACCTTTATAAGCTGTGCATATGACCCCGACTTGGGTACTGCACGTTCATACATGGCCACTTGCGCAAGCGTGATAGGCTAGCTCTGTAAAGTTTCCAACGTGCATTCACGAAGGGTTTAATGAGTTATCCGTCTTCCCTTAGCTACACAGAATGCCGCCAGACGCTTGAAATGGATCGCAACATCGTCGTAAGCTGAACCTTGCACTTATGTATAATCTAGTTTATGGCAACACACTCACTGTCAACTTTGCGATTCGCACTCCAGCATAGCTCAAAATACAACATCGGGAACAAAAAGTTCACTTTGACATTTCTTAAATCCTGTAAAAACTGCGTTCAAATTTTTTCCCAGTCCTGTCCAAAACTTGCAGCTGAACAACAAAACCATAGCCAACACATGATATCATTATACACACCCCGTTAGTAGTTACCAAACGATCCTGGGACACTCTCACTCCATACTTAATGATTACCAGTTGTGTATAGTTATCAACAACTATGCAATAACTGTGAACTTTAAAACTGTTTGGGAAATATATATAAATAACTTAGCCTGTTTACCTCATATGATTACATAAAAATCTATGCCTCTTCCTATCCTAACAGACTACCTGGCAATCTTTTATGTTGCTAAACATCTTTTCCACTCCACATATCTGCCGTGTATACTGAATCGACATCGGAATTCGGCTCTAGTCATGTATTGGAAAGGCTGTGAATCGATCTCTTCTCGCGTTTTACGGTAGCAACTGTTTACCAGAGGTACACATTTTATTAACCAACACAAAGTTATAAATTTCATATGAAAGGTTCGTTCAGAAAAAATCAGATTCCACTATTCGTCATACTTCACATGATCACTTCACGTTCTCTTGTTTATCACGTAATCTTGCCTTACATTCTTGATTCCACGATAAACTCTAACGCGAGAGAACATTACACACTCTCCGGGCAAACAAAATCCTGTACTGATTGGACAATTCGCGAGGTCTTTGAAATGCCATCAATATAGAGATAGTAACGAAATCCAGTCCAGAAGATCGTCCATTTCTCCGAAAAAATTGGGACCCTTCCATCTTCCTTCATCATCACAAAAGTTTCTACACACTCTTCTGGAACCGTCTACGTCAAATGATGGTGAAATTCCTTGACTGTTCATTTTCTCCACCCTGAAATTTTTTTTCTGGCATGACCGATTATTAGAGTCTGTTAGCTGTAAAGTTCTCGATCACAAATGGCCTAACCCCATCAACGATTTTGCACCAGAATAACATATGTGTGGCCATGAGATTCCGCCCCGATCAGATAACCTCAGCGCTGAATCACACTTAGTCACAACTCGTTACAGCAGCAATATTTTGAACGTGCCGCCTGCAGCATTACTTAGAAACAGTGATCGCATTACGATTTACTTCTCTGTTAAATGTTCTCTGTTAGTAGAACAGACACAAAGTGCAACGTTTTCACCGGGCTGACTGATGAAACTGACAACGGAAGCTGATAGAATCACCTGCAACCCCTCACCTCCCTTAAAGGGTGTCGATGATTTGTGGACAAACTAAGGTGAAAACCTCCGGGCTCCTACAGATAGGAACGTCTCTCAGGAGTAAGGCGGAATAAGGGGTCAGAAGACATGGGTTCGCCCCAAAGTCACGTGTAAGTTCCAATGTAAGCATATGACTTGCATGGCGTCTGCTCAAACAAACGTAGTGTTTAAAACCCCCGTGACATACAATTGAGCTCGAAACGAAGCAATCAAGGTGGTAGGAAATGCTCGTCTTGCCTGCGAGCTCAACCTTGCATGTGATACTAAAAATAGCCCCGAAGTTTTACGTTTATGTTCAGTCCAGGTTCTTTCCGGGAATGGAAATTGGGGACGATACTTTTTACAACGGAGAAATTATGTCGACTGACAAGAGTATGGCAAATGCGTTTATGGCAGAGTTCAAACGTGTTCATTGCTCAGACAATGAGATAAATGAGCCTCGCTCTATCATCAACGGCCCGGTCACGGTATGTCTAGACATTGTGTCCCACGAAGCTAAGCAAGCTATATGACTACTAAACAGTGTATAACCCACAGGAACAGACCCGGCCATCTTAAAATCTCCGGTCGAACTGCTATTGCCGATTTTGCTCAAATTTTTAATATTACAGTAGTCGTGGGGTGAAAAAACACAATAATCCACATCCTCAAAGATATTAATCGGTCAGTTGTCGGCAACTGACGGCCGGTAAGCTCGATTAGTGTCGTCAGCAAAATGTTCGGATGCATATTACAGGGGAGAATTTACAGATTCCTCTGTGAGCAGAAATTTTTCAGAGCACCTCCTTACGGCTTCATGAGGAGTAGGTTTTGTCTCATCGTTCAAATGACGTTTGTAGACTCCGTCATGGAGAAGCTGAATAGAGCAGAAGTGAGCGAGGTGTGCTATCATTTTTGTCCGGAAAGCCTCCGATTCCGTCAACCAAAGGTTGTTGGGTTGGAAGCTACAAGAAGCCGCAATATCCCCTAGAACATCTAGGCGGATCCAGACGTCTCTAGGTGGAAGGTTGTGTACAGTGAGAGTAGGAGTGCTGTTGGACAGTGGTTCTCAATTAGGTAGAGTACCTCAGGAGTCACTCCTCGCTCCTTTACTCTTCCAGATATACACGAATGACTTGACCGACATCCTATTCAACCCCTGTCACTTGTATGCAGGTTACATAGAGATGGTTTGGAGTGCGTCAGACCAAGGCACCCTTCAGGAGGACATTCTGAATATCTGCGAACGAACGTTATAGTAGGATTCACTGCTGAATATTCTAAAAGGTCATAACCTTGCTGACCTCTTCCAGTCGACCGCCAGGTATCTAAGGGATGCACATAGACAGACAACCGAACCGGTAATGAAACGGCAAACGAGGGACTAGGGTATTTAAGTAATTGGTAGGTTTGCCCCATCTGACCGGTGTGCAGCAGCCGCGAATCTAAAATCGAGATCACCACTGGCTGTTTGAGGTACCTTCCTAACTTACCAGATAGCCAACTCGTGGAACAAATTGTCCGCAAAGACTGTCAGAGCCTTCAGCGTAGGTACACTCATAGGAAAGCTAGACAAATTTTGCGACAGACTTTTCCCTACTTTCTACTAACTGAAGTATAATTTCAGTTATACCCTTTGGAGTAACTAGGATTTGTCATTTTCTCCCTTATCCAAACCGTTGGGCCACTAGTGAACCCACTCGCATCGACATAAAAACGCGGTCTGGTCAAGCTCCGGATCAAGCCATTCAAGTACCAAGGCGTCAACAGGCATAGATCCTCATCAAGTCCTTGGTTTTGAACTGTAACTGAAATTTGCCTTGGCTTACATATGCACCTCAATATTCTATTAAATCATGGTGAGGTAACCGAAATGTGAATTGTGCTGGACTACAGTACATGTTAAGAACTGTGCCATATTCTGCTTTTATCGTGGCCCATGGATGCATATTGTCTTCGTATAACCGAAGGTATGTCCAAACTGTACTTTGTAAACCAACCGAATTCCATTTGGTCTGTCTGTGATCTCTGTCGGTCAATTCGGTAAATTATTTCTAACTTGTTTATCACCCAACTCCCTGTAGTTGAGTCGACTAAGTCAAATAAAGTAGCCCATGCCACTGCAGTGAAAGTCATATATATACATCATTTGGTCCTTATGTCTTGCTGCTGACCATTCTCTACCCAGGATGAACAACAGTGTCAGCTGTGGGATTGAAACCGACGAAAATTCTTAAATATCCAGGATCTTCTTCAGTGAGCCGTTGGTTAATTGAAGTTACGTGACGGCTTTTGCGTGGCCTATGCACGAAGACGGGAATCGAAACGGTCTGTCCGTCCTCCGTTACACAATTAGCGGTGATATCTAGTACTTTGAAAACATAAAAGCCGCAACCGGCAGTGAATGTACTGGCCAATGCTTCCGACTTACTACAAACACCGTAAAGTATGCAACTGCCGGAAACAGTGACCAATAGTCATCCGAATCCTAAGCGTCCATAATAAAAAGATTGATGGGTTGTAGCTGAAATTTTACAGGTGCAAATCAGTGTATACATCAAAGAAATAACGAGCGTCAAAGTTGGTCACCATCCGTCAGATAAGTGGGCACTGACCAGTGTACATATGACAAGCTATATTCGAGCACAGTCAACAGACAATAGAAGAACAGTACGCACGTTGTTAATAATACAGTGGGAGATTTTACCCAACATTACACCATACCGCAGGTAGGAACGACTACGTGATAACGCCAGATGCACTCACTTTTAGGAACGACATATCACGGATCATTTTCTACCTGAAATACCGACAAAGAAATTGAGTGAACATATAATTCAGATATACAGTTAACCCACAAACGTGGTGGCAAAGCTTTCATTGGAATTTACTTTAATGTTTGGTGTAAAATGGGATGTAAACGCAAAGTGGTAGGAAATTATAAATCTTGCAAACAAGCTGAAATAGTATAAATGTCGTACACACAGAGAAGCTGAAAACGTTGTCATACATGTTTAACTATCAAATATGTTAGAGTTCTTGTTGAAGTGCAATGCCAGTATTGCACGGTTGTATATTTCCATTTCGACCATATCTTCAAAACGTCGCAAAATAAAACACTCTCAGGCTACAGGATGACGCATTTCATCTCGAAAATTGAAATGAGCGCATTTACAAGACTTGAGGAGGTGAGGTAACGCCAACAACGCAAAAAAAGTGGAATATACTTTCATCAACAAACCAGTACTTTTGGCGCTTATTCGATGTATTTCAGTTTTCACATTAACACTGCTTACTTACAGTTAGTGTTCTTCAGGTACTTTGCCTAAAAATCCGATTACAAAATTTCCAAAAATATTTAAGAAACGAGGATTCGCGCCAAAATCACTATTTCCTCCGGAACAATCTTCAACACGTTCCTTACGGAACAGATAAATGCTGTAACCGTCTTACCCAATGTAAAAATGTGGTGCGTTTGCTTGCATGCTCGCAGCTAATTCAGTTCAGCTACTGATTGATATGTAAGCGCGGAATCAGAGCCGTCATCTAGAAAGACGCACGTTTCAATCGCCCCTACTACCATGAGTAATTTGATATGAAAGAAGCCAAGAGGAAACTCGCCATCATAGAATGGGTTGTTGTGACGATCTATTAAGATAAGGTAATTTTTGTTGGTATTTTGTTGTACAATTTCACAATTCGTGATGAGGCATGTTTGTCTACTTCAACTGGATACCCAATTTCCGCCAGCACAGAACTTCACTTCTTCACGTTGCAAGAGAAACTTTCTTCCTGCGCTCACGTTTTCATGCGCGCGGGCGGTTCCCGCATGTCTCCGAATTCGCCATATACAAATCCTTTTCGCGTGTTACGGCGAAACGAAAAGCCCCTCAACGTCGAGCATGCTGGCAAACGCAAGATCGTTTCAGTTAATCGGATCGAACCCACGTTTACTGAGGACGGTAAGCCCCATTTCCTGCCCACACCTTCAGCTCCACCGTCCCATTCCGAACACACGTCAGACACACCTGATTTCAGCCCTAAGCCTTCCCCTACATTGTATAGCCGACATTTTAGGTGAGTGGCAAGCCCTGTACGGTTTGCGGGGTGCATTAGTGTTTCCCATACAAAAACAATTCTCGTTTGTCATATCTGTTCTGTTGCCGTCATTGAATATAATACTTTTCTGCATACCCTAACACGTCTTTTCGAGTTTCTTTTTAAACATGGTCTTAACACAACCCGCCTGCAATATTATTTAACGAAGCGAAAGTTGCCAGGTCTCTGAAGCCTTGCCGATGCCAAACGGTCCGTGGGCGCGGTGAGCTTGTTATCTGCTTGGCATAAGTATTCCACCTTTCGTTCAGTTTCAGATCATCTGTATTTCAAACAGCAGAGAGACAACTCCTGGAGACAGGTTCAGCATTGGAGAAACCTACCCCCCCTTCATTTCTCACTTGTGAGTTTTTTTTGGGGTTGGGTAGCTCGCTGCGACATATAAGCCCCGAAGACTAAACAACCTAGATGATCTGAATAACGGATTCAATCAGCGCACCACTATTCTGTGACCGGCTTCCTTACGGACTATTTCCCCTTCTATTCCCCTGTGCTTACCACAGACTGGACATTGATCTAGCAGTGTACATTACATCTCGGAAGCCCTATTATTGCACACCAGTGTTGTGTAACAAAGGCCGCTGTTTACCGCAGTGTCCTTCTGGGAGAAAGCTCTGTAGCGACCTCTTAACATAGCCTAGTTTTCAATGACATTTTGTTGTACAGTTTCACAATCCATGATGTGGCATGTTTGTCTACTTCAATTGGATACCCCATGTCCGCCAGCACAGAACTTCTTCACGTTGCGCGTGCTACTCTCGGGATATTGGCTGGCTGTACATTTTCCTGTTCTTCGGTCGTGGCAACATACAGAGTACTGCGCTGTTTGTTGTCTTCTGAATGATTGCCATTGGGTAGTCCACCGAACCTGGTGGTAAATCCTTGTCTGGGAAGTCCTACTATACCTCTACAGCTTGACTCTTGCACATCGAGTTCAGATCGCGAGATTTTCGGGTCTGCTTGCATCAGTATGTGATATCACCTCCTACCTAGAGGCCGTTACTACTGTACATGGAATTTGCAATACTTGGCTGTGTGGTTTGGAAACAGACAATTCAGCATCGTTTAGGCTTCTTTAGGGCCGGATGTCGTTCTCGCCTCCAGTGATATGATTTAAAAATGGCCGGCACGTGGGCAAGTTATGACCATCACTGCATACTGCACACCGGCGCGGCTTATTCAATATTCTGACGACGGTTGACTCCCAAGGTATTCCCTGAGAAGCCTAGCGGAATCTCGCGGTCTCATTCCCGCTGATGCGGCCCTGGACTGACCGGGAGATGAGTTCGCCATACATGTTACTAGAAACCAAAATTCGTTTCTCTACAAACTCAAGCACATCGTTGAGCGAAGGTTTCCGACCAATGTTCATGACAGAGTCAGCTACATCTTTTCACTGCTGTCTCATTGGACGAGAAAAACTATCCATGCGGAATGTTGATTCGGCAATTTGACTCGACCGGACGTTCTACTGAGATACCGCCAACTGACATCCACTCATGTGAGCGGCTAAACCCTGAAGGTCCTCAATGTCTCTCATGGCGAGTCTCAGGCTATTAAGTATGACCTTGAGGACAGCCTGCATAATTTC